>JAVSCE010003564.1:427500-496893 GCA_032199065.1 Smutsia gigantea
AAATAAAGACATTGGAGGAGGCTTTGTTGAAGATCCATAGTCTTGATGCTGATTATTGATCAGATGATTAAGGCAGATGAAGAGGTTTTTTGAAAGCCGACGCCTCTGATTGTGGCTCTCCAGTGTGCCCCGAAAGGGGCTGGGAAATCAATACCTTCAATCACAGCAGAGAGCATTTCTCTGTCTGAAGTGATTAGAATTGCATCGTAAGACTTCCTGCTCCTCTTCTGCACTTCACAGAAAGCCTAATGAACTCTCTCTGTGGAGGGGACAGGCTCACAAGTCGTTAGCACTATTAACATGCCTTCAGATAACAGCAAAACTCTGGGTTAGAGTTGGAATTAGAAATATTAATTTCAATCTATTGAAAAACTGATGCCAGGTAAACTTCAGTCTAGCAGGCAAACATCAAAAGGTAACTGAGTGGGTAACATTGCAGTCTTCTCTCTAATACTAAGAGATTTAAATAGAGTTCTATACTTAACAAAATGGTCAGAGTCAACATGGCTAAGTCATTTGTCAAATGTCTTTACAATAAAAAGACACACCTCCCCCATTTCAAATGTGCTGTAAAATTTTTTGAAATTCTCTAAATTGGGATATTGTAAAACAGTATCAACTCTTTCCCTACTGACAGGTATATTTTGCTCTTTATCATTTCAAATAAACATGATGCTGTGTTTGTGGGCTGCCATTGGCTTCTGGAAAATATGTTCCTCACTCCTAGCCTTGGAAAAAAAAGCACATGTATCAGTATCTGAAACCCATGGGTTATAGGGTAAAGAGTACCGGCTAATCCCTAAGACTGAAACTGCCCAGCAATTTTGGGATCACTATTGATCTTAGGACCAGAATGGCTCAAAGCACTTAATGTGTATATGATTCATAACTAGATGCAACCAAATACTAATCTTCCACAAAATGGATTTTTGTCTAACAATAGACATGAATGTAGGTTCCAGAGAAAACCAGCACATGAAACCAAACAAAACCACCAAGGCAAAATTATCAACAAAAACTTGTTAATTATCTGTTCTACTAATTAGTCAGCTTATGTAGACTCACTTATCCTGTTGGTATCTTGAGTTTGCAAGTGGTACCTAAGAGCTTAATATTTTCAGAAGCCCTGACGTTAGTGAGAATGTCTCTCCTATTGCTGTTGTTAGTTTTGTGCCCTTGTGGCAGCCTTTGCTATTGGTCAGGGACTTTTTCTCTGTAATCATGATGCAGCTTCTATTTCCAAATCCACTGACCTCAGAGGAAGCCAGTTCTCATGTCAGGAACACAGTTCGGGTCCCCTCGTCCATTCTTCTTGGTAGTGCCGCTGCCTTGAAGATCCATAGTCTTGAACTTCCCTAATTGGACGTCAAGGCTCCAAACAACAGGAATTAAAAAGGGCATACAAAGTCTTTTTTATTTGTTTTAAGTAGTCAAATGTTGTCAGAAACTTATATAATTAGAAAGGAATTAAAGAAGTGATCTAGTTCAACCAATTGCCTACAATCACTGTACACCCAGACCGTTGCAAACTGATCATGTTCTGTCATACCGTGAAGAGAGGGCTTAGAGAGATTATACACCTCCCTTGGTGATATTTTCCAGTCTTGTAGTTGAGATGTTTTTCCACACACAGAACAAATTTCCTCGTTTCATTCACTGAAAAGTTAAGGCAGTATGGTTGAGTATAAGCTGCACTAGAATAGAAGATATATGTTCTACATCCCGATTCCTCTACTTTTTATGAGACTGTAAACAAGTAATTTCCTCTCTGTGTGCCACAGCTTATCTATAGAATCCTCTCCTGGCTTCTCTAGAGATAATTAGAAAAGACATGTAGAAGGATTGGCCCCAGTTAGGACCATGGATAGTTTACTTTTCCTATCAGTGGGGACAGCAGAGTAAAGTTCGGTGGATCTGGAAGTGAGAGTACTGAAACGTTAATGAGAACAACTCAGTGATTTGCCTACAAATATATTTGTCTGTTACCAGCATTTTTCCTGGAGCAGGATGAGCAGCAAGAGGTTGGTTAAGTTTTGTTTTGAAATTGTGTATGCCAGTGAGGCAAGAGAACATATTCAGAATACATGAAGCTTAACACTCTGTGTGATCCTGATAAACCAAAAACAAAATCCAGCACACGTGACCCACAGCACAAACAACCCACAGGAGGGAAATGAAAAATTATTGGTTCTCTTTTACACCATGTTGGCACCATTTAGCCAATAATTGCTGAACCCAACACTAAATAATGTTCTCCTGGCATAAAAGAATATATATTCCTCTTACCACTGTAACTCTGGTGGGGGAATCCCAGGGCAAAATACATTTGAAACAGAAATCAGTCAAAGGGAGAAATAAAGTGGGAGAAACCCGTTTATTGTTTATTGCCTACAAGCAGTCATCCACTTCTGCTCTCCCATGTCTCTCATGACCCAGCTGCAGAAGAAGGGACCCCTCCCAACCTCTCCGTCCAGATACGCCCTCGCTCCCCCAGGTAATTACCTATTGATATGGAGGTGGACTACTTCTCTCCACCCCTTGGAAACACCTATTGATATGGAGATGCACCAAGGCCAGGCAAGAGATTCTGGAAATACTGCAATTTTACCCACAACCACTTTACTACTTATTCTTTTAATTTGTCACCTGAAAACTATTTTGACTTTTAAAGTGAATATGAAAGGAGCCTTTCTAAAAATAAGCCTTCAACATATAAGGTAAACATTGTTCATGGAGATTTACAAATACTGAATAAGAATTTACAGTGTCCTCTATCACTCCATGGACACCTCATATTCCAAAGACGTAGAATCCTTTAGAAAGACTTAGCTGGGAGACGTATGGAACTATTTTAACAGCATTTCCAGGATTTTTTAAGGACTCATAGTTCTAGGCATTCATGTAAATTCCCAACTTGCATTTTAAGCTTTACAATC
The DNA here is from genome assembly GCA_032199065.1 of Smutsia gigantea. Lineage (NCBI taxonomy): Eukaryota > Metazoa > Chordata > Mammalia > Pholidota > Manidae > Smutsia > Smutsia gigantea. The sequence continues at coordinate 430,437 of JAVSCE010003564.1, forward strand.
ATTTAGAAAGAGAACGCCTTCCAACTTTTCATGATGATAAGATCAAAACTTCCTCATAGAAAGCTTTACAATAGTGTTAGTCTTTGCATTCCTTCTCCCCCACCCCCATGTATTGATATATTACAAGGCATTGTTAGTGGAACTGGTTCATGAATTTCAGAAAGGAAAAACAGGGACTGACAGATTTGGAAGGTGAATGTCAACAACACCGGACAGCAAACTAGAATTTTTGCTCATCCTTAGGAGGTTCCACAGTAATTCCTGGTTATTTTGTGAATTTTCCTATGGTCCTGCTTTCCTAGACACACCATAGGCCATTTCTTCCCTGGGGTCATGCCATAATGCTGTTGGTTTCTTTAAAGAAACTGCAAGTCCTTTTGCTCCCAGATCTTATGAAACTCTTAGCTCTTACAGCAGCCCCGGTATCTCTAGTCTAGAAGTAAATACAGGTGACTTCTGCCTTAGGGGCCACAGACTTGTTTCCCTCTTAGTCTGGATTCTCCCCGAGTCAGACATGGAAACAAGGATTTGAATTCAAGGAGTTTATTTGGGAAGTGCAGAAAACACCAGCAGGTGTGTGTGGGGGGGGAAATAATACAAGAAAAGGAAGACTGCTAAGTAATAACATGTTGTTATTACCAGGGGGAAATTGGAGTGTCTTCATCCTACACAGAAATGCTGACAAATAATTATTCCACCTGAGGAGATAGGGGCTGCAGTATTTATACACCAACTCTTGAGAGATTTGAGATATGCTTAGAAGAGAAAGTTAAAACACACCATGTAACTCTGGAGGTGAAAATCCCGGAGCATAATACCTTTGAAACCAAAATCAGTCAAAGGGAGAAAAAAGTGGAAGAAAACAGTTTATTTCTTACAAGCAGTCATCCACTTCTGCTCTCCCATGTCTCTTGCGACCTGGATGCAGAATAAGAGACTCCACCTAACCTCTCCCATCCAGATATGCCCTCTCTGCTTCTTGTAATTACCGATTGATATGGAGGTGGACTACTTCTCTCCACCCCTTGGAAACACCTATTGATATGGAGATGCACTAAGGCCAGGCGAGAGATTCTGGAAATACTGCAATTTTACCCACACACCAGTAAAGCAGTAACTCTAAAGGGTTCCTGGGTGGTTGATTCCTTCACACAACCACCCTGTTTTCTTCATGAAGCAGGAAGCCTTCCTGCTGCCTGAGGAAAAAAGTCTTTGAGTACCCAGATGCCGATATTGGTAATTCCTGGCCAACTAGAGTTCATGAAAGGGTGAGGGATAAAGGCAGGAGAAACGCTTTGCCTCGGTGTGCAGCGCCTTCTTTACCGCCCAGGGAAGTTTCTTTCTAATTTTTGAGAAAGCCATCTTTCTTCCTGTTTTTGGCTAAAACAATTTTTCTCGCTCACCAGCTCTCCTTGTTCTGGCCTTGAGCTTTTCTAAGTAAAATAAGGCAGTTTGGTAAGCTATTTGTTTTATTATTCATCTGCTTCACTCCATCCTCAACTCAAGCTGCCCTCTGATCCTGAGGCCATTCACCCTGTGGAAATGGAAGGATAAAAAGGCAAGAGGAACAAAACAATGATTAAAAGAAATTAAAAGAAAAACAGGTTAATAGCTCAAAGGTGTCTGTGGTTTCCATCTTATATATCTACAGAGACATAATGTGGAAGGGTTATGTATCTGTAGACTCAGTGACCAAGAGCAACCTCATTTCTCAGTGGCTTCACACAACACAAGCCCAGTTTCTCTCTGGCTCACAGCACAATCCACTGCAGGCAGGTCTGGTGAGGGGTGAAGGTGGTGAAGTCTGTGCAACAGCCCTTCAGGGACTCAGGCCCATTCCATCTTGGGCTCTACTTCTTCCAAGTCCTCACAGATGTGTCTATTCAATCTCCAGGTGGGGAAGAGTCTGGGAGGGTTTTACAGACAAGCATGAGTTGGAGTTCATCATTTCTGTCCACCTTCCATTGGTTAAAATTCATTCATAGGGCTGACCAGGAAATCCAGTTTATTTAAAAGGTTAGGAGAAAAAGGGAAACACAACTGTAAATGGCCAATATTGGTCATGGTGTACACAATGATTTAAAAGCAAAACACTGAGCTAGGAATATGAGATGTCGGTTTTAATTGTATTTCTCCACTTGCTATCTTTATGACACCTAACGTAGTTACTTACCTCTAGGCCTCGGTTATTGATCTGTAAAATAGTGACAATAATATCTGCCATGCTTAGTTAGACCCATAGACTGTTGGAACCCAGAAGGACATTAGATTTCTCCAAGACTACACTGAGAACCAGCTGTGTCAGAATACTTGGACAAAAACAGGACCTCCTAGCTAAACACCAGGACCTCTTAACCAAAAATCTCTGATGTGGAAAGGCCTTAGTTCTTCTCTTATACAAAAGTTTGAGATCCACTGACCTTGTTTAAACTTTTCATTTTCCAGTTAAAGAAATTTTAGAACCTTAAAGAGTTTTTACCTTTGTTTTTTGTTTGTTTTTTTTTGCCCCTCCCAGGATCAATTAATTTCCTAATGTCCTGGGTGGTTGGTGAGAGGGATTCCTACTGTTCCTCTATGGTGTCATTTGACTTTTATGTCTTCCCCAGAAATTGCATCCTTACCTGGGCCCGGGGAGACACAAGTGAGAGGACTTGCTGCTCCCTACTCCAATGGTGGGAGGCTTGGCTTCCTTCTAGAGGCAGGCCTAGGGAAGTGAAATGGGCTTTGTGCATGACCCCCAGCAGCTACTGATTGCCTGCTACATACCTCACTAGATCTTTGCCCTCTAGGCCTCAGTTATGGATCTGTAAAACAGTGATCAATCTTATCCATATCATTCTTGTGGGCACTTGATGGAGACCCATGGACAAGACCTTACAAAGAGCATGATTTTTCCTTGCTTCTAGGACTGTGAGCTCTTTCAAGCTATGTCCTCACCTGGAGTTGGCCTTTAATAAGTCACAAAAATTTTAGCTGATTTCCTTGATCCATTTATGGCCTCTGCCTTTACCATACTTTTCTAAAGCTGAAACTCTGTTTGTGTGTGTGTGTGTGTGTGTGTGTCTGTGTGTGTGCGTGTGTGTATGTGTTTGTGTGGACACTCCAAGGTATTTCCTTGGAGGAGCTTGTTACTCTAGAATTCAGTTGGCTTGATTGCTTTGTGTCCTCAGCTTTCTGATAAACTTATGAAAAGTTATGATTTTGTAGAGTATCCAGATTTTTTGTGTTATTGATGTGGGGTCAATGTTCTTTGTGGCTTTGTACATACTAAGCACATGCAGAATTCCCCTGATATCCTTTATTACTATTACTGATATATATCTGTATTCTACAGCTTGTTTCCTAGAAACAAACAGCTTCCAGGGCCGTTTTGTTGGAAGCCATTTGGGTCTAGGAAACCAGTTACTGAATACAGGTGTATATATCATGACCAGTTATTAATCTGACAAAGACATCGCTGTGGCTTATTCAGAAGGGCTGTCCACTCCTTCTCCTGAGCCTAGACCAGCACAAATGGTTATTACAGTGATTTCATTCTAAACCCAGGCCAATTCTCAGTCATTGGCCTGATTAGGTTCTAATTTCTGAAGCCTAACAGACATGCCCCAGATAATTATGGCTTCTTCAGGACCCAGACTTTGTGACACTGTAATATTTCATATAATGTTGCCTAAGTCTGAAAGATTTAAAAGGACAGAGTAATTAAATTTGCCAACAAGCAATACTGAGCACCCACAGACTGTGCATGAGAGTTGGGGTAGGGGTAGGCTGCTGGGTCTCAAGACTATGGTATTACCAGGCACTCACAAGACAGTCTATGACTCCTAACAAATGCCACTGTTCTACCAGGCCCCCAAATGGTGCAGCCACTTGGAGAAAGGGGAAGGGTCATTCAGATTGAGGCCTTTCCTGTATTACCTTAGGCAGTCTACTTAATCTTTTACTGTCTCAGTTTCCTCGTTTGTAAAATGGGAATAATCATAGGAATACTTACCTCATAAAGTGATGTGAAAACTAAATGAGTTAGTTAGTCCATGTGATGCATTTATCAGAGTACCTAGCATATAGTAGGTACTCAATAAATATGAGCTGGTGTTAAATACAATGCTAATAGTTTTTCCTTAAGAGTTTGATAGTTTCTAGTTTCCCATACCTTGCTTTATTGTTATTTTCTTTTTGTTGTCTGATTCACTGTAATGACATACCTCTTCAATTTCTAGACCTTTGGTGCTAAGTAACTGTAAAAAAATAAATTTTATAATCAGTTGGGAAGTTATTGATAATTACATTTATTCTTCAACATTCTTTTAAGTCCTTGCTAAGACTTTTGCCAAAAAAAATGAGGAGTGAAAATTGCATATTTTGAAGAATGTGCAATGAGTTATATTTCCCATTGCAAATTTATACTGTTTGTTACATTTCAATAGAAAACATCTTCTTTAAAGAATATATTACAAATCTCTTTTAAATAAGATAAGCCTTTTCTTGGCTTATAAGACCTCTTATAAGCCAAGAAAAGATAAATTATATTAACTTAAAAGATATTTCACCAGTGAAATCTGTTAAACAACATAATACTAAATCAGATACTACTATAGCTTCCAGCTATATAGATCCTAGCAGTTTAGCCAAAAAAAAAAAGAAACATTTATGTCAGTTAAATAATAAATGAATAATAAGTGAATGCTTAAGAACAAGGATAGCAAAACACTTTCTGATACACAAAATATAGTTGTAAATATTTTTTTCTCTTCCCTAAATTAACCCCCTTGTCAAAAATGTTTCCCATCACTACTTTTTTGAAACACCCTTAGGAACTTTTGGTGTTATTAATTCAACAGTGTTCAAGACAGTATAGCTGGGTCAGTTCTGGAATGAATAAAATCACCTGATAATTTCAGACAATTCAATGACAGAGTCATTTGTTCATACATTCACTAATTCATCTATCAAACACATGTTATGTTCAAGTTATGGGCACTGTGCTAAGGGGATACAGAGAAGTTAGACTCACTCTAAGGTCTGATGATGTTCCACACACAATGTATATACCCGGAAGGAGTGATGGGTCAGTGGAAAACCCAGAAAGTACTTCCGAAAATTTGAATAATTCAGAACTACATAAGAGTTTCTATTGAGACATATGAGCACAATTAACTGACTTGATTATCAAAACTAAATATTTATTCTTTTCAGTTATTCGGCAAATCTACTTTTAAAACCGTCCTCTAAACATAAATGAGACAATAAAACTGAAAAACAGACTTCATATAAATGGACAACTGAAAAAAGGAGGTAGACTTGATGAAACCCGTCTTCATGTTTTTCAGTTAAGAGGGAGCATGACAGAAAAACAGAGGAACCTTTCAAAAACACTCTCCTTTCAATCTCCCTACATGATTTTGCAAAAAAATCTTGGCCCTAAACTGATGATCATAGAAAATTGAGATTATTCTGTAGGATCTAGAATTGCTGTCTTATAGCAAATGAAATTTACTTTTTAAATATTTCAGTGAAGGTTTTTGGTGAGCTTTGTGCATAATGTAAACATTTAAAACATGCAGTTTAGTAAAATATGAAATAACCCTGTGTAGGATTATTTCAATAGCCAGTGTTAATAACCTGCATTCAAGTCATAGGAATTTAGGCTCAAAGAATGCTGCCCGTCACATGTTTAAAATGCACACAGCAGTAAAGGAAGTAGAAGGAAATTTAAGAGCTGAGGTTTGAAACAACGAAGGTTGTGTTTTATCACAACGAAGGCATAGAGTATGAACTGGACTTTTTCAATCATTGAACTGCTAGACAAGGAAAAGCCTAATACATTTAAATCTGTGAAAGTATATTGTTTCAAGAGATGCTGTATTTCAAGACAAATTAATCAGCTATATTTAACTGACAGAAATATTTCTTACTTCTATTAATGTATTTAGAGATATTAAAATTTGAACTTGAGTTGCATCCTTTCTTGCTTGGATATTTGCTGTTAATTAAAATACTTAGTATCCTTTAATCCTTTCTATCCTTTAGTTTTTTTGCTATGTATGAAATTCTAAATCATGTAGAATTAGTGAGAGCACAAGCTGTCTTTTATAATGGCTTTATTTTTATACTGTTAAAATCTTATTAATGTAGAAATGTTAAAATACTGTCTGTAAAATGTGATGCCAATATTAATTTTGGAGCATTTAATTATTGGAATGGATATTAATGGCTCTAAAGATTAAAGTGTTATTCTTTGATGTTTCTGGAATGTATTCATCCCTTGAGATATGCCTTTATATACCTTTCTTTCCCAGAAATTTTGCATTTAGGGACATGAGAGTTTAATTTACATAGTTGACTGTTTTTTTCATTTTTTTTAACTCTTAAATTTAAATCAGGTTCTACTAGTCCAACAAAATTTCTATAGTTTCACACAAATACTAAAGATGCTTATTTAGAGAACCAAATTAACTCAAGACATTTCTGTGATGCTTTACTTATGATGCTTATAATGTGCTTGACAATGACTCAGAAACAACTCAGAAAATATATGAAGTAAAGTCTCTTACTCTAAAAGAACTGACAATATCAATAGTAAGATAATATTCATAAAATAGATAGCTGTCAAAATGAATGATATGGATAAAAATGGGAATACAATGAAGGGAAAATTATTGCAGACTGGAATATTTGACATACTGTGAAACAAAACTTGAAGGAAGGGTAGAATTGAGATCACAGAAGATATTCATTCACAGAAGATTCAGAAAGAGTTTTGTGAAGAGAGTTTATTTCTGGGATAGTGGGAAGTGGGTCACCATGTTGGGTAATTTAGAGTCAAATTCCGAGGGGACATGATGGAAGCCAACAGAGGAGAGAAGGAGAAGTTGATTAACAGAGAAAAATGCCATATAAAGGTCAAGGAAAATTTGGACTGAGATAGGGCCACTGAATTAAGTGAACTCCAGAGTGAAGTTTCAAGAGAGCGTTAAGAATTGAAGCCACATTATAGAAGCCTAAGGAGAAAAACAGTTATGATAAATGGTGGCAGCAGGAATAGCCTGCTCATCTGAGGAAAAGGGAAATTAGGGTCAAGGAAAGTTGTACAATAAGTATCTGTGTGTGTTCAGGATAGATAACACCTTCTGGGAAATGTGATCAAGTGAAAAGCAAATATCTGGCATGAATATGTGGAATGTACTATGTTTCCCAAATATTGTGAATAAGTATAATTCTACGATTAAAAGCATTCGAATTAAATATTCAGTGTACTATGAATCCCTTTAACACACAAACAGCTTCATAGTCAGGGAATGTATTTTTGATAGATAACAGGACTGGGATTCCTGTTTTCCTGCAACAGATAGTTGTGAGGAATGACAATGTGCCATTTATATGAGCGACACTAAGTAGTGTTGGGACAGTTGGTACGATTACTACCTTATTAACCAAACAGGTCTGTGTTAGCATCTTTCTGCTCAGGTTCTATGGGACTGAGGTATGTGAAAACTCACTATGCCTTTTCCTAGAATTTAGAACACCTGTTTTGTAGTAGATATTTGTTACTTTCTGTCTGTTTAGAATCTTTTCCATTTAGGAAAGGCTCCTTTCTGATGTGGAGGTGGTTAATCAATAGCCTTTAATATCCTGCAACCCCCTCCGCCCCCCACCCCACCACCACCGTACAACCCCAACACATAGGTTTTTTGGTTCAGGTTTACCAGTCAGATTCCCCACATCCCTGATCGGAGTGATGGCTGATCGGCTCAGGTTAGAGAGGCATGAGACCAAACCAGGGCAATCTGAGCATTCTCCTGGGCTTCCACTAGAGACAGCTACAGAAAAAAGGTAGGTTTTTATTCTCTCAGAGATTCCTGGGCTACAATGACAAATAAACCTAGAGCTGCCAATGATTCTTGTGATCATATTGAAGAAACATGCCTGAGAATAAACTAGCTCAGAAAAGGCAGAGCTGAGAGGTATAAAGAATCCTGGTGGAATTGGTTTAAAGTCCTGGTCCCCTCTGTGGTTGTACTTCTCAGTGACACGAGCCAGTGCATGCCTTTTCTTTTCCTTGGTCAACTGTCATTTGCCAAATAAAAGGTCATGTTTAATGCCAGGAATGAGAGTAAATGGTCATAAGGTAAGGAAAAAAGTTTGAGCAAAGAGAGCTGTAACTGTTTCTTCTCTGAATACCTAGAACCCTTTAAACTTCATCACTCTAAGAAATGCACATCTGACTCCCTCTCATATGCTATGTCATTTGTGTAGTTATTTTTGTTTCAGGTGCTAGAATGTAAGCTTCTTGAAAGCAGAGGTTATTTCTGCTTTTTTCTCATTTTTGCTGTGCAGCAGACACTGTGACTGACTAGCCTTCAGTCATCCCTAACTCTGTCCCCTTGTTTACTTACCCCTGCAGAGGCTGATAGAAGCCAGATATTCACTTTCCTGGTCTCCGAATCTAGGAGTGACCTTGTGATCCCATTCTGCTCCTGGAAGTATAAGTAGAAATCTGCTGAGAGAAATGTTTTATTTTCTGATAAAAGAAAAGGTATGTTTCTGGCCTTGCTTCTTTTTGTGCTTGGGACATGGATGTGCAGAGATGATGACTTGAGCTACAACAGCCATATTGTGATAAGGAGGCATGAACTTGAAGGGAACAAAAGCCAATTTATTTAAAGTGGCAGCTATACCATGTCTGAAAATACCTACATCCATACTTCTTTATTTCTAAATTAAATTGACTAAATTTAGAATCTGTTTTTCCATGTTTGCCTACACCTTACCTTATCAAGTTAGTGATTATGTTCCAAACTTAGAGTTTCTTAAATGATGCATGAACCTAAGTATCACCTTTGAGTCAGTAATGTTGAGGCTGGCAAAAGTTTTGCATTGGAAAGCACATAAGCTTTAAAATCAGAGGACCTGGGTTGATTTCTATTCTTTGCAGGCTACTAATTGTATGATATAACCTTGTAAAAGTCAATTATTATGAATTTGTTTCCTTTTATTACATGTGGAGGTCAATTACATTCCCTAAATATTTCACTGTTTTGGTATAGGGATTAAGTTGGCAAATGTATATGAATATATTTTATGAAATGTAAGCTGCTAAACAAATGTTAATTGGATATTTTGTTGTTGTTTAGCTGACTCAACTTCCCCATGCAAAATTGCAGTATGTCTTATCCTTGCTCTGGTAAGCAGCAGAGACCTTCTAAAAAATATTATTAATTGTTTATTTTTCGTAAATGAACTTGCTTATACAGTAACATTACAGTTCAGCAGAAATACATTTCACTGTATAAAAATCACACACTGTTTTTGTTTGCAAATCATATGCTCTTACAATGACCTGATTATGTTCATCTTCTATAATGACAAAGGAACAAAGAGACTGTGAGGAAATGTTTTATTTGTAATGCCATAGGACTCCAGTTTCAAAGTCATTATTCCAGCAAAGCACAAGGGCTGACATTTTAAAGTTAAGTGCTGATGATTATAAATATCACCATTTTGATACTGTTACTTGAAAAGTAATACAGAAGAGTCCTTGGCTATGTCTAAGATGATACTAGAAAATCCAATATTTGTGTAAAATTTCATAGGATCAGCTGTTTAAACAACAGCCTGATTAAATATCAGTATGCGTTTTGCAAACACTGGAAATTTCACCGTGTTATTTATCTCATAACATAATTTTCAACTGGTAAACAGATTTCCTGGAAACAACCACATTATAGTGTATTGTGCCCTCATCCCAAAATGTAAGGATGTTCTACAAAAACACTTCAGGGAAAATAGCAGGCCCACATCTGCCTTCTCCTGTGTATCAAAAAATCAGAAAGGTCACCTGACTGGTGTTAAAACAGCTTCATTCTAACCATGCAAAAGAATTTATGTCTTTTCTTAGTCTTAGTCTTAATAAAATTGAAGCTCTTTTCATTATATGTTATCTAAAACAGATAACATCTTACTATAACAAAATACAAACTCAGTCTATAGATGGAAGCTTTTATTCCATTTTTTAATATTTATATTCAGTTGTTATATTTCCTGCTCTATTGTAAATTTTTATTGATTCCTCCAAATGCTGTCATAAATGAATTTTGTTTTTTTAACTTTGGCCACTTCAATTGTAATTACCTACTGCTTGTTACGTAGAGAAGAATATATGATAAATTATAGCTGTGTTGGTTTTAGGGCATGCTATAGTTTATTTCTTTATTTATTTTAAGAATGAAATACATGGCAGTTCAAATATACTCAAGATGATTAGTTCCTCCAAGGTAAGGGTTATATTCTATGTTCCTTTTGTGACTTTCTTACAATACTGAAATACTGGTTCTGACAATGAGTAGTGTGGGCCAGCATTTGTTTGATTGACCCATATATCAGCATCACTCAGAAACTATTATTATACCTCATATGAAAACAGTTGTTAAAAAAGTAAAAGTTGCCCCAGCAATGTTCATTTTCTAGTCATTTTCCTCTTTCATCTTTACTTGGCATCAGAGAGATACCATTTTTGAAATACCTATTAGTAGCATAAACTCTGAAATTTTATTCACTCAACCTTGATTGTTAAAAATAGATAAGTAAATGAGTAAATAGACTTTTAATGGCAGTGATAAAAGGGTTGAGGATATATTTTCTTCATTATTGATACTAAGTCAAAAATCAATAGTGTTTTTGCCCAGAAAGAAACAAAATCAAATCAGTTTCAAGACTAAATTGGTGAGGTTTTTTTCAATTCCAAAACCTGATTTGATTTTTATTCATAAGAGAAGTTTCTTTTCACATATTACATTTTCTTTCAGCTCCCTGCCCTCCCCCTCCAATCATCCTAATAATAACTAGAACATACAAAATATAAACCAAACTTACTTCTATTCTGTTAACTCTGAGCCACACACACAGTTAGAATTCTAGGAGATGCTATTATGAGTGTGCATATTGCAATGTAACACATAAATATATTTTATAAAGCATATATTTTAAAAGTTGATTTAGTGTTTCTCTACCATTCTGATGCTATTCTGCAACAGCAGAAAGAAAGGAAGGAGGGGAGGAAAGGAGGAAGGGAGGAAAGAAGGAAGGAGGGAGGGAGGAAGAGAGGAAGAAAGGGAGAAGGAAAAGGAAGAAAGAAAATCATGTGCTCACCAGAGTGCAAAGAATTCTTATAGATCTATGCAATGCCTTTAATTTCTAATGGGTTGCTTTTAAAACTTTTGAAATATTGCCATCGAATTTTCCCTTAATTCCTTCTTGGACTGTTTCTCTCAGTGGTTAGCTGAGCTCTCCCCAGCAAGCTACTCTGAAATCCCCTGAGCCTCAGGCCAGCAGAAGACTCTTATGACCCATGTCCATAGGCTGAGTTCAGCTTAGGAAACTGCTCCATCCTGATCTCCAGTGCTCTTCCAGGTAAGGCCACTCTACTTCCAAAGAGTTTCTGGACCTTTCCTAGCACATTGGCAAACTCTGGCTGCTGGACTGGCCCCAGCGAACTGGCAGAATATAATTAGTTGGCTTCTGCCAGTGAAAATGTAGCTCACACAACTCAAAAGACAGTATCTTTTTTTCATGAGGCTTGGTTAGACAGGGTAAAAAAATGTAGTCATGGTTATAACAAACTAGTGTTTAGTGTCGGAAAAACAAATGCTCATCACAAAGCCCCAATTAAACCACCAGGTAAATTTATAAATTAGAGATGAGTTACAAATTTTTTACACATATTACTTCTAAGCAGTTTTACTTTCTCCAGAACATTAGTCTACTTTTCTTAACTGTGATAATGGAATATCTACTATTTTTTTTTAGTTTGATTAAAGTAAGTTTTAACAAGCTTTTAATAAGCATTCTTAGGCATGTTCTAAAAATCCTGGAGCCAGAACAATCTGCTATTCCCTACAGTTACCATATAAGTTTCCTGAACAGAGCCTAGAACAATTTAATTGAGTGGAATACTTAATAGACAGGGCAAACACCCAAACTGCTGTGTGTCTATTTTCAGGAGCAAGAATAAAGATACTACCCAGCAACTCATCATCTCTCTGTTACTCTGTGTTTTGACATAAGAATCAGGGATAAATAAATAATCTGATAAGTTTAGAAGGAACTTGACAACATATTACCATTAGCCATAACTGAAGATTTATCTCTTCAGTCAATACATATATTTCTTTGTTTCAAACCCATAAACACTCTTGATCAAATATAGTACTGGTATAAAATTTAAGTTCTTTCTTTAAAAACTTTTCCTTTTTACATAGTTTTGGACTTACTGAAAAGTTCCAAGGATATCCAAAAGAATCTCTAAGACCCTTTATCCAGATTTCCTGAATGTTAATGTCTCATTTTCTTTATATTTTTCTCCTTCTATCACTCAAAAATATAATCACATTATTTCTTTTAACAGTTCTTTCAACATAAGCAAGTTGCAGATCTGATGTCTCTACCCATAAATCCCTTACTTTTGTTTTTCTTAAAAGCAAAGATCTTCATTATTTGGCAAACATCATTGGAACAATTATTACAGACAAGAACCATAACTGTGTCCATAAATAGATCCAAAGAAAGGTATGGCCTTTGTCTTTGGTTCCTGGAAGGTTACCTTTAAACTCTCAGAATTTCCTGAACAAAGAAGTGTCCTTGTTACTCATGGTGGCCTCCTGGGACCACACCGCATGAGACTGTGCTAACAATGTGAATCATGCTGGGGCCCTACGTAGTTTATGTTAACAAGATGAGTCAGGGTGGGAGCTGGTACCCAGAAAGACCAAACTTGTAATTATCATGAGAGAAGAGGGGCCTGGAGATTGAGTTCAACTGTGTGGGCAATGATTCAATCATACTTGTTTGTGAAACTTCAGTAAAAACTCTGAACTGTGAAGCTTTAGAAAGCATTACTGGTGGCGAATACTCAGAGTATTATTACGTTTCAATGGTAAACAGTAACGTTTCCTTGCAGATGATGGAAATTTCATGTTCCAATTGTTCCCAGACTTTGCCCTCTACTCACCTTCCTTTGTCTGGTTCTAATTTCTATTCTTTGCCTACAGAAAACTATAATAGCTTTCTTTGAGTTCTAGGAGTCCTTCTAGCAAACTACTGAACCTGTAGGTATTCTTGGAGACCCCTCTGTTCCTAGCCAGCTGGTCTGACATAAGAGGGCAGCCTTGTGGGAACTGTTCCCTCAGATTTTGCAGTTCGATAAACTCTGTGTAATTGGTGTCAAAACTCTTGAGCAGACTTGGTGTTCTGCAGGACTGTGTGCTTAACTTTGAGTTTGGTTGAACTCAGGAGGAAATAAAGACATTTCACTGGAGAAACCTGATAGACATCAGTTTAGCCAAGTGATCAGAGCTAACATCTCCTGCAGCAGGTAGTATCATGTCCCCCCTAAGGAGGTACACCGAGAAAGGCACAGTATCACTTGTGTATCATTCTCACCAAAAATGCACTGATTTCAATCTATGAGAAAACAGCTGACAAACCCAAAGTCAGGGTAGGCTACAAAACTAATGGCCAGGACTCTTCAACATTATGAGTTATGGGAGGAGATTACAGATACAAAGACAGTACTGCTAAACGTGTGTGGGAATCTCGGATTGTATTCTGGACTAGAAAAAGGACTAAATGGGATTTATATTCTTCATTCCTGATAATAATAACTATCATTCTAATAGTTTATTATCACGAATTACTCAGTTTTTCTCTTCTTCCTATTTCTCCACATTCTGTAGCCTTGAATACATTACCTGATATCTCTGAGTCTCAGTTACCTTATTTGGAAAATGGGAGTTTAATACATACTTTGGACTGTTTTAGTATGATTAAATGTTATATTATTTTTGAAGCACCTAGTAGAGTCCTGGAACATAACCAGGCTTCAACATATGTATTTCTCTTCCTCTTTCAATTCCCAAAGTGAAAGCCTTAACATATGATGGCCAGTCCCACATATTAGCAGACTGGATTATAACTTAATTGGCATGAATTATAATCTACTTGAAAGTATCAGTCTTCAAAAATGCCTAAAATTTCTCTTTAAGTCTCATCCCATTGTGTGTATTCATTCTGTACTCAAAATGCTTCTAGTAAGATACATGTGTGTTATCTAAGTGGGGGACTAACATGAACTCATTAACATCTTTTGGTTTATATGACAATCCATTATCCAGGAATGGGGCATTGGGGGAGAGTCTAACTGGGGCTGGTGGTGTGGAGAGTCTTCTAATGATTATCTGAGCAGACAGGTGATACTGTCAGGCCCTGAGGACCTGGAAAATGGAAAGATCTCTAAAGCCAAGGTAGAGATGCAGAAAGGATGAAAAGGAATCAAGGCTAGATTCTCAAGAGTTTTCACATTTCTCTGGAGGTAGACTTGAGCATGACCCAAATTCCTGTGTGCCTTTCCTTTCTCTAAGTGAATCCCGATGGCTCCCCCTGCCTAAGTGCTCTAAGGTAGATAGGAAGGTGAGGCACAGTGTAGGATGAGCCTAGGAAACAGCACTCTAGGGCCCTTTGAAAAAACACCATATGCCTTGGTCTAAAAATTAGGTTGCAGAGTGAACATCATGTTGATTACATAGTGTTTACTGCTCTCATTTATACTTTGCCATTCACTCTTCTGCTTTTCCAACTAGATTTTAAGCCTTTTAAATTATTTGTCTCTGTCTTCAGGAGCTAGAATAATGCCTGACATTTAAGTTAGGTGGTCTCGATGCTTAATTTTATGTGCCAACTTCACTGGACCATGGGGTGTCTAGACATTTGGTCAAACATCATTCCAGATATTTCTATAAGGGTGGCTTTGGATGAAATTAACATTTAAATCAGAAGAGTGAGGGAAGCAGATTGACCTCCCTAATGAGGACAGGCCTCATCCAATCATTTGAAAGCCTCAGTAGAATAAAAAGGCTGACCCTTCTCCCTCCTTGTGGGACAAGTCTCCTTTCTAACTGGGACCTCAGTTTTTTCTTGTTTTTAGACTCAGACTAAAACACAGGCTTTTTCTGCCAGCCTTCAGACTAGAACTACACCATTGGCTCTCCCAAGTCACTAGCTTGTGGACTCACCCTGTAGGTCTTGGAACTTGTCAGCCTCCAAAATCACATAAGCCAAATCCTTATAATAAATCGTTATATCTAACTATCATCTATCTATCTATCTATCTACATTCTATTGATCTTGTTTATCAGGAGAATCCTGACAAATATAGTGATGAATGATTTTTTGTTGTTTTCTGGATAAATGAATGAGTGTAAAAGTAAACTGTTAGGCAAAGTAAATTCACTTCATCCAGGCTAACTATAATCCCTTTTAGCCATAACATTATAAGATTCTAAAGTCTCTAGTCTTATGCTTATTGTATTTTGAAATAAACAGAGAAATAAAGTAGGAAATTTCCTACATTGGTTGAGAAGGAAAACAAAACAAAACAAAAACAAAACTTTATGTCTGTAGCAATGACTGTTTGCCACGCAGAGTATGAGCAGACAGATGTCTCATTTTCTTCTCAGAAGACTGAAAAGATACCTATTCTACCATCTAACATACTTTCTTTTATGTCATGGCATATATCTCATTCTATATTATGCCAGGTACTGAATTTCTTTAAAACTAAGTTTCTTTTTTTAAGAACGATAACACTAGATTTTATAAAATGCTTTGCACCAAAAACAAAATGGAAGAATAATCATCCAAAGCGAAATATAAATATTAGTGGTTGCGATGGGCATTGGTAACTAATTTTAGATCACAAATATTAATCTTTTATGCTACAGAATCTCTAGACTAAAGAATCATGGGTGATGAATTTTCTTCTCTAAGCTTCATATTTGTCATTTGTGGACCAAGAAAGATGTAGCCCAAGTAGGTGGGAACCATTAAAAGGACATACCTACAGTATGGCCGACGGCAAAACAAAAAAAAAAGGAACAAACATATGTTGGCCCTACTGTGCCAGGTATCGTTTTAAGCACTGTAACATGTATTCACGCATTTCACCCTCATAGCAGCCCTAACTATTACCATTGTCATCACTTTATAGTTGAGGAAATTGAGACACAGTGAGGGGCAATCAATTAAGTGACAGAGCTGAGATTCAAACCCAGATAATCAGGGCCCAGAGGCCAGGTGTTTCACAGCCATGTTAAGCTACCCCTTGGCATGCTTCTTTTGATCCTTATCCTGTCCTTTGAAGCGGGTTTGAACGACTCCATTTTACAAATGGGGAAACCAAGTATCAGACTTTTTGCATCTCGTCACGACATCTGCCCCAGGATAGGGCCAAGATTTGAACGTGGCTTTATCGGATTTAAGAGTCCATGCTCTTTTACACCTTGTTTCATGGATTCTGTGTCTCTTCTTCCTCCTTCATTGGTATGCCTTTTACTTTAGGTCCCTTGGTTAGGTAACCTACATGGCAACTTTTCATAGGATTCTCTATCTTGGAGAAGGCTTATGATTTTTACAGGTAATTCCTAGGGATTCAGTGGGCTGTCTCGGTAGCTGCCAGCCTCAAGCAGTGGTGCTTTGACTATAACTGTCTTTATTTCGATCATTTTGTCACCCTCAATTATTACTAAGCCCCTACAATGCGCTCACCTGTGTGAACTGTTCAAGGGCTCACCAGGTTCCTGTTGCCATGCCAGAAATTGTGATTAACAGGATAACTAAGGTAGGTTTTAAAGAATTCATAGTAGAGTAGAGGATCTTCCTGACTGAGGATCTTCTCTTACTTCTGTTTGAGTACAGCAGGTGGAAGAGACTCTGGGTACCCCCACTGTGCCTCCTCCCCAACTAACCCAGAACATGATCTATGAGTCACATTTTGCTATTCTCACAGAAACAAGAGAACAGAGTAGAGGGTACTGCTACTGCCCAAAAGTGGACTTCTGGTCACTTGACATTTATTATATAAAACTCTGGAGAGAGCAAGAAAGTAAATAACAATGACAGTAAAAATAATAACAACAGGAACAATTAATACTTATTTTGTGCTAAGTGCTTTATACTTTGCTTTTAAGCCAGCCATGACCTCAGGAAGTAGGCAGATTTGTTTTTCTCGTTTGCTGAAAATGGAAACAATGACACAAAGCTTCAGCAACTTACCAAAGGTCAAATACGCAGTGGTGGTGCAGGTGGGATTTTAAGCAAGGAAGTCTGGAGGCCAGAGCTTAAGATTTAATAAGAAAAGCAAAACTTCTGCTTTGATCTTGCCATGATTTTAAAATATGAGGCATGAAAGTATTAAAACTCCATTTGTGACACATCATAAAAGGAAGTAAAAATACAGTAGCAATTAATTGAGAGCGTCCTTACGACCAGGAAGGACCGTCATGATTACCTGTTGGGGTGCTGGTGCTTCACGTGTCTCCCCTCATCTTGCCCCCCTGTGCCTGAAGTCAGGTGCTTGAACCTTGTGGAGCTCGGGAGCTGGCCTCCTCCCAGCCCCTTCCACACTCTTTCATGATTCCCTTTTAATTCACAATCCATACCTATTAGCTTGAAACCCCTTGAGGGCAGTCACCATTCATGTTTCTATCTCTAGTGCATAGTAGGGTGAGACTAATTTACAGAATGAATACATTAATTAGATGCAATCCCTGGATTTACAATTGAGGAAATAGCCCAGAAAGCCTATGTGTGTTGTTCATGTTACAGGGCAAGTACCTCAAAACATGAGGAACAATCTCAATTCTGTCTGCCTCTCCATCTGTGATCTCCAGGTGAGCTTCACTAAGGTGACAACAATGTGAATGCGGTCCGATAGAAATCTGCATCAGGGCAGAAAGAAGTGGACAGTTGAAAGTCATGAAAGTTCATTATTCTCACTGGAAAAAAAAAGGCTCTTCTTTCCTTTTTTTTTTTTAACTTCAGGGACATGAAGCATAAGAAATGGAAATGAGCAAGTTCGGTGGGAGTAGGGAACAGAATTTGGATGAACACTCCAGAGCTAAGACGGTCACCACGGCTTGTGTCCAGTCACATTAAGAATCTGCTGACTTTTGTGTCCAGTCTTGTATATAAGATTCTGCTGACTTTTCCTGTCATAGGCTTTGCTTAAAAGAAGCCAACAGAAATAAAGGATTGCTTCACCCCAACAAGGCTGAGTACAATTTGTGCCCAAGCCAGGGTTCACAAATCCCAAAGGAAGTATGGTTAGTTTAATATTTTAATTCATCATTGGTGAGTGGTGTGGAGTCTACTCTCCATGTTGGGTTAACCCAAGCCCCATCCAGGTCCCTCGGGGCCACACACTGCTCCACAGCACTCCCACAGCGCTTCTGAAGAGGTGGGAAATTTTGCCATGGAGGCTAGCATCTAGGGGCCCAATATCTTGCTCCGCCAAGTTGACCTCACTTTCTTCCTCTGAGCAGCTCTGTGACAATGCAGAGATGAAGAAGCAGATAATTGGCCAGTGGAATTCGGATAGTGGAATGTTAATTGGGATAATTGGGACAGTGGAAAGTTAAAAAGAAATTCCTTCAGGATGAACTTGGAAGTGAAAAGAACCAACAGAACAAATTGGAAGGCACAGCAACCGAAGCCAGAGAGGTTTCCAGCAGCCTGGGTCTGAGGGGACATGACACGGCCTCTGGCCAGAAAGCTCAGAGGCAGTATTCCGATGTATGTTGTATCACACAGGGACTTAGTTTAAAAAATGCAATCTGTTATTTCCCCCATATGCTTACTGAGTCCCATCCTACCAATTTGCCTATGAAAAATTCTGTATTAGTTTTTGTCAGTGTAACTTTTTCCTAATTTTTACAGAAAAAAAAACATCAGTATTAGCAACACATTTCCTAAATTCTCTTTGGAATGGCAACATATATTTTCTAAATGACCAGTTAAATTCTTGACCTGCTGCCTATTTCTTTTGGGCCACATCACAAACAATACTTAATGCATCTTAAGGCAGCCAAATGCAAACAGAACTGTGGCACACTGAATAGCCATTTATTTTAAATGGATGGATAATGGAACAGGACACTGGATTTTTAAATCATATTTACAGAATTTACCACTTAGATCAAACAATAATTATTGATTGTACTGAGGGCAAAACATTGTGCTAGCCACTGTGCAATACACAAAATAGAATAGACACAATTCCACAGCATCTAACTCAATAATTCTGCTGATTTATTTTACATATTTCTTTTGTTGCTTAAGAAATCTCATTAATCAAAATTACAAAAAAGATCCAGCTTTCACGACAAATATAAAAAAATTTATATATAACAAAATATAACCAATATTTCAGGATTAATTTCATTATTGAGAAATAAACACACAATATAACAGTCATTTTAATTTAGTGACTTCATTTAATCACAAATAAATAGAACTTAATAATGAATTCTTTCTCTTTTCTTCCCCTAGAACTTGCTACCCAATTTTAAATATACATTTTCAACCTTGACCTCTTAGGTTCCAACTTAGTGCTTAAAAAAAAACGCTGATGGACCTATAAATTATGGTACGTCCAAACAACACAAAATAGATGTGTATCTGCCATAACACATTACCACAAACTCAGTGGCTTAAAACAACACACAATTATTATTTGTAGTCAGAAGTCTTGATGTAGGTGACATGTGTTGAAATGAAAGTGTTGTCAGAGCTGCATTCTCTTCTGGAAGTTCTATGGGAGAATCCATTTTTTTTCTTGCCTTTTCCTACTTCTTGAGGGTTTGCATTCTGGGCTGGCGGCACCCTTTCTCCATCTTTGACGCCAACAATGTCATTTCCCTTATGCTTTCTCTCACATCTCCCACTGATCACAGTGTGGAAATGTTCTCACTTTTAAGAACTCATGAGATTAAGTTAGGCCCACCTGGGTAATCCAAAATAATCTCCCCAATTCCAAATCCTTATCTTTAATTCCATCTGCCAAGACCCTTTCATCATGTATTTATTCATAGGTTCCAGGAATTAGGATTCAGGATTCGGATGTTTCTGAAATGTATAGTAATACCACAGTAGAGCTTTACTTTTCTTTTTATGATGGAATTTTAAATTCTAACTCATACAAAAGACTCTTGATAATTTTAACTAGTTTTTTACTCATTCATTATGCATTAGGAACCATTAACTAAGCAGCTATTATAAGTAACACACAACTGCAGATACAAAGTAGTCTGCTCACTATTGCCTCTTCTGACCTTTGACTTTCTACCTCCATCCTATGTTGGAACTATTCCCTCTGCCTGACACATTACCTTTTGTCTAACCCAAGTTAAGCTCCTGAATAAACTTGTCAAGACTCAACTCAAATACTTTCTCCTCCATAAGCTTTTTTTTTGACAATCCCAGCTGGAAACAATCTCACTTCAAATCTTATAATATTTTGATTTTGCAACTTAATGACATTTAAGATTGCTGGTAGTTATTTATATATATTCCTTCTCCTCTTAGGGACGAGTATCCTGATACTTTTTCTAAATTCTGATTTTGGTTAAAATAAAATTATTTTGCCTTGACAAAAATTTAACAGAAAAGATTTCAGATTGAGCAAGAATGAGAACATGAGTCAAAATCAGACAGTTAACTGGTTTTTTTAAATTAAAGGTAGAATTTAAATTTTAAAATCTACTTTGCTCTGTAGAGACACATTTTGAAAACTTTTGTAATCAACAGCCACACAAATGTTAAGTGTATAATCTATTCAAAGCAATGTTGATGAAAACAGAGCACGTGGCATGATCAGTCTTCAACAGGTGAGAAAAGCAGAGGCAACTGTTAGAAAGAATGTGACATTTATGGACTGTTCTTATTAGAACACAGGAGGAATCCAGCATGACAACCATTTTATATTGACTTACTGTCCATATTTTTGGAAACTTTCTTTGTAAAAATATATTTGCTTATGATTTGGAACAGTAGAAGACATCAAGATATTTAATTTTGTTTCAAAGTTTTACCATCTTTCCACAGGAAGAAAAACTGTAAGAAGAGCAAAGTGAAAGAGCAAAGTAAATTAATTGGAGGGTAAGGCCCTCATACAAGAAAAACCATGTGATTTGCCAACTTATAAATGGAGAATTATGGAGAATTTCCCTGCAGATATCTTACTGCTGCCAAAGCTGACAGCCAAAATGAGGTTTTTAGTCACTCATATTTTTCAACAATGTGTCCCACAATGCCAATATAGAACTGCCTCTTCTGTGACCTTGAAAATGGCCTCCATCTTTTTATCAATTTTTCATCTAGTAAAATTAGATTTTTTTTTACAGTAAGTTTTCACTCAAACCTGGAGACTACAATTTCCATTGATGAAAAAAATATGCTTTGTTTTTTCACTTTCTAAATCAGGAAATTGAAACAATAAAGAGCCGGAGGCTGTATTTGAGACATGCACTTATAAAATAACTATTTGAAGATCTCCTCGAACACTCATCCACATTCACATTCATTCTAATAGTTGCCTGTTTTGCTCACCTGTTGAAGACTGATCTGGCCATGTGCTCTCTTTTCTCCAACATCATTTTGAATAGATTATACACTTAAGAACATTTGTGTGGTGTGGGTATTGATTATAAAATTTTTCATAATGTGTCTCTACAGAGCAAAGTAGGTTTTAAAATTTAAATTCTACTTTTAATTTTAAAAAGAAAATCAGTTAACTGTCTGATTTTGACTCATGTTCTCATTCTTGCTTAATTTGAAATCTTTTCTGTTCAATTTTTGCCAAGGCAAAATAATTTCATTTTAACAAAAGTCACAATTTAGAAAAAGTATCAGGATATTGCAGTAATGACTGTTTAGATCCATATTTGAAGTTATTTTAGGAGATCAAATGAAGAAGAGATCAACCTGTGGACTTTGGTTTCAGACCTACTTTGGGCTTAAATCCAACCTCTGTCATGAACACCATATATGGACCATTTAGCTCCTTTTTTCTTTAGTTTTTTTGATCTGAAAAATGGGAATAATAAGAGTTCTACCTTACAGAGATGTGAAGAGCAAATTAAGTAATATAGGGAAATAGTAGAATGGTTCCTGACACACGAGAACTAATTAAATCGTAAGTAGCATTTCATCCTGATGATAAAATGATTCCTTTCTTTGTAAGACCATTTTCAATTGACAATGAATTCAAATGAAAACATGATGTTTACCAAACTTGAACTATCTTGCTATTGATTAGATTTATTGATAAGTTTATTGTAAGACTTTCAATTTCTTTTTATTTCAGCCAGGCAGATAATTTTATTTAATAAAGAAGTAAAACAAGTAACAACATTAACCTGGGTTCAGGAAAAAATAATACACAAACATCCTGATTTTTCATTATAGAAACAAATACAGATAATGAAACTCCCCACATCTTCGCAAACATTTTAATTTCATAATCTTGAATGGATAGCATATTATTAAAACATCATCAACAGCAACATATTTAAAAAGCAAAACCAACTTGCTTCACCAATATGGAAGTTGACAAAGTCCCTTTGATCTTTTGGATATGTCTACTACTACTTTTTTTTTTAATTAAAGCAATGTATCCCCTTTTAAGAGGAAAAAAAATTCAGTTTTCTTGATTAAAAAAAAAAAAAGAAAGAAAGAAAAACTCAACAACATCAGTTTTTCTGTTTTGCCCTATCCAGCTGACACTGTCCCTTTGGAAAGCCAATGACTTGTTAGTAGCCCCAGCAGCAGTGTGAACAGATGCGTCCCTGACAGGCGATGGATGGTCAGGGTCCATCTGGCCAGTGCAGCTCAGACAGAAATGATGTATACAGCTTCATCAGCGAATGACTGTCATCAATCGTGGGCCATGGGTAGCGTAAATGACAGCTACGCTGCAGCTGAGACCCCAGGTGTGAGACTGGGGAGGACTGATTTAAGAATGCTAGGTAATCAGGAATGTATAGGCTCCTGGACTTTAATTTGTATCTTTAACCTTCTATAAATACCCTGCTGTACTGTAGCAGGTATGTGTTTTTTAGTGTCTCATCATGAAATTAGCTTCAAGATGACGGCTATTCTTTGCTCCCTTTTAACTACTGATGACTTCAGTTCCCTGCTTCCATTACCAAATTCATGAAGTGTCCTGGCTGCTGTATAGTGTGCCCTACAATTTAATTATTACCTCATTGATTTTTCATGTATTTCAATTTTCTCTTCTTTAAGTCTCAGTGGCTATCCTGTTGGGGCGATGTTCGTTTTTCTTTCCCAGATTTCCTTATGGAATCTTTTGGAGTCAAAGATGTTGTTGTTTGCTTCTTTTCCTCCCCCATCCTGCCTCCACCCCTCCTCTGGAATGTCTTAACTGCAGCAGTCCGCAGGTGGGCCTGTGCATGCAGACAATCCAGAAAGGAACCTTCTTGGTTTGCACAAGACCTTCAAAAGGAAACAATATTCCACTCCTTACTCACCAACAAAAGGTACCTGATTTTTAAATGGACTCTCTTTAGTATGCATTAAAGATCATGCATAATTTGCATCTATTAGCATTTTATTATACCACTGGCACTGGGGAAGGAAAATGAAAACAATTATAGTATCCTCAGAGGACATTTCTTTACTTATAACTATTTTACAATAAATCATTTTTGCTTATCAGTTTACTGGATACAGCAAATGTAGAAATGCTGGAGACTGAGAGGGTTCTAAAAGCCTAGGAATTTATAGAGGTGCTACACATGTTTCACTGAAAGCTCTTCAAATACTTCTAACTCATTAAAATGAATTATGTCAATTACCATCAGTAGATCTGGAAAACATCTGAATCTGATGTAAGAGGACTTTTTCACCCCTCCAATACTCTCCATAAAAGGAGTAAATTTAATGCAGCTTAAACAATATCTGCATAAAAAGGAGGCCAACCTCCAAGTATCTCCTCCCTAAAATAAGAATGAAGTTGGCTTTCTTATATTCTGAACACGAATTAGGAGTCAGAGACTTGGAGGAGAACTCAAGAGACCATCTGGTTATTCTACTGCTTTCAGAAAGGATATACCAACAGCACCCCATACCCAAGCAAGGCTATTTTGTTTTTAATATACTCTGAAGGAGAATAGTGTGAGAAATAATAATATAAACTCTTCAGGAATCCCCCACCCTGCACAGATTTTTAAAAAGCATGATACTTTTAACATTCTCCACTGGTCTTAGCGATGTCCAAGACCAGAAGCTCAGTCCAGAAAAAAACAATGCACGAGAAAAGATGCTCTGCTGAGGTTAAAAAAAAATGCTATAGATATTTTGTTTTCAAGCCTGAAAAACAACTTGAACATTGTTTCAAGAATGGAATAGTAGATCTGTCACTACTAAAGATAACATATTAACGAATGCCTGCAGTTTAGAAACAAAACTGAAGACATTAATAGAAGTCTTCTTATACTACTGAACAGAAATCTAAAAATTCGTGTCTTAGGTTGGCAATAATAAAAGTAAATGACAGAAGAGGTCTTTTAATGTAATGAGTGTCATAATTCTCAGCAGTAGTCTGGGATATTCACAAATATTTTTATGAGTTAGATATCTGGTTAAAGTAAATGTCTTACAATAAAAAAGAATGGTGATCTCGACAATAAAAATTCCTGACTTCATGAATTAACTGATATGGCTACAGATACTACTTGCTATTTAGACTGTGTTTATATAATTTCAGTATGATGCATGTAGATTTTAAAGAAAATGATTTAGACATTTATGGGCGATGAAATGTTTGTGTGTGTGACCTAATGAGCCCACAATTTCTATACTAAAGATCTCTGTGTACATTTATCAAAAAGAATCAATATTTTTGTCTACGACCCTAAAAGTGATTCACTAGTGTGGGACCAATTTCCTCTCTCTGTCCCATCACTAAGTTGGAGAATGACTTTGTTTCATCTCTTGGGTTCTCTCACCTATACAGGGGCAAGACCAGCACGCTTAGAGATGTACTTCTGCCCTTCCCCTGCCCTGTTCTCACCTTTGTTCTCTGAAAACCAAGTTCTGACAAAGATCAAGAGCAAACAGTGGAATCACGATTCAAACATCTTGCTTCCTCAGTAAGTGTTCTATTCTGGGATCTTTTCCTCTTTGACTTTTTTTTTTTTCCTTCTGAATTTTAGGAAACTGTTGCTGGATTTCAGATGTGATTATTCATCTCTTTTGGAAGGGCTCTCATCATCTGTAAGTTCCTAGGACTTGGTAGGGTCGACGAGGGCTCAGGGAGAGGAAACATTAAGGCTGTAAAGTCTGTTCCCAGTTCAGGCAGATGAAGTCTTAGTGACACCCGGGTTCACTGGAGGTAAAAGGGATAGAGGGGCATGGCAAGGATTTGGGGGCTAGAGCATCTGCTAGAAATAATGTGTCTGATTGCCTCGTGTCTTGTTTGGGAACACGAGGTAGCTGATGAAGGATTGGGGACTCCTGTCAGTATTCGTGCTTTGTTTCTGTATTTGAAACCAAGGGAGAAACATTCGTCTTTTCAGAAGACCTGTGGTATTTCAGGAGCAAGGAAGAGACCTGACCCTCCCCTGCAGTGGTACCAGGTGGGTTTTTGGCTTGTGGTGGCAGAAAGCCCACTGTGGACTTTTCCTTATGTGCTTAAGTGTATATCTCAATTACTTGAAATAATTTGTAGAAGCACATTTTTGCTCTTTCCTTAGTAAGGAATTAGAAAAAGTTTATATAGACACGTTCAGATCAGCATAGACTTATATATGTCATGTGCTTGAAAGAAATTAGTGGAAGTTTAAAAGAAATACTAAATTATGATCTGTTTGATCACCTCCCTTAAGGGAAAATTCTGGCTAGAGAGTGAGGACAGACACTTTTTCATTTAAGCAGGGTCATAGGAATCAGCCGCAGGCCCACCTGAATTGGATTTTGGGCATGCGATTTGAATCGATTTCCAACGCAGAAGGCACAAAAATTTGAAATCCCTTTAATTCAGTGTTTAAAAAAAAAATCATAAAGCAGCCATATGTAGATCATATACAGATCATAGGCGGATGTTTTTTCTTTTCCTTTTACCCTCACATTCATGTTGCTTACCGTAGAGTCAAGCACAGTGTAGGGAGCCTGATCAATATTCATTAAGTATATGATCGGGTTTTTTTTTAACCTAAGGTACTTAATTCATTGCATTAAAAGCTATGCAAATTTTGTATAGTAATTTTGTTTCACTCTGAGAAAAAAAGCTAGGACTGATACTGTGGGCAGACTGCAGAGAGAGCTGTCTCACTCTGTGGTTTAGAATGATTCCCTTTGATTCCTATTCTAAATGGTGGCCAACCTTCAGAAATGAGCAGAGCTAGCAATTAGGAGGCACCCAGCACAATTCCCCCAAAAGACAACAGTTACAATGCGAGAAAAACAAGGAATGAGGGCTTTACATTGTAAGGGACTTAATGGTTTTAGGATAAACTCAGAAAAAGTCTTAATATCATCCAATATCAGAAGAGTTTCTTTTTTTTTAATGCTGGACTTGGTTTTTATCTATTGAACTATTGAATACATGTCATCCTCTAGTTTCAGAAATTTAAGCAAATGGACCAAGAGAATTGGACACATTTTGCAAGTTCTTTTTTATCAGCCCAACACCCTTTGGCCAAGCACCAGTGGAGCCCAACATCATGGCACATTTCCTCACAATATACTCACACTCAACCAGCACCTAGGAGGGAAAAGAGTGTGAGGGCTATTGAGCACGGAGAATTTTTCCAATGAATCACAAGTATGTGAACACCTGTGCTAACTAAGTTTGTGCTGATTCGCTGTGAAAATTTGCAAAGTGCTCAACAGCGCTGAGAATTTCTCATTTATTATCTCAGGCGGGGTGGTTCGCAACCGCACATTAGGTTGCAGTGTGAAGCATGTAAGGACACGCATTCAAGACCTCATCTAGGACCTTTTCGTTCTACCTGCAGGGTACAGCTGTGCCACTTAACGGGCCAGAGTTCTGCTTCTAAATTTCTACCCAGAAAAGTTAAGGGCAAATACAAGCCTCCTTCATCTGCAAGTGAACTGCTTGTAGAATGTGTAATACCTTACTTACATTTCAAGATTAATTTACCATAGAATTGATCTGGGGAAGAACCTGGTGGGCAATGCTGTTTTATGAATCTATAGTCTCATCCTATATTAACAAACTGAAAAAAAAATGTTGAAACTGTAAAGGATGAGAGAGGACTTTACCCATAAACATGAATTTTAAACTACTATAGATTTTTCTTCTTAAAAAATAAAGATACTGGGAAACTAGTCTAGATCCCAAAGAATCTACAGGCTACTTTATTTTTAGAGTTGATGATTGATGAGAATAGGAAAATAATTTGTGAATGAAGTCATCAAGATAGCTTGTTAAGGACTAGACATTAAGTAGTGAAATTGAGATCAGTGACTACAAGGATACAGGGTCTATTGTCGATTCCACAGTAAAGGTTCTACATATGCCAGGGACAGTGGCTCTCTTTGAAAGTATTTTCTGTGTCAAGAAGTATTACTCTGTGGTCTCTGAATGTTAATGCAATGTCAAAAATAGACTTCTCTGTGTAGCTCTGTAGACAAATTGGTGTATTTAACCAAAGATTCTTTCGTGAAATATATATTTGTTACTATGAATAATTCAGTTTAATAGAGATAATAAATTTGAAGATACAGAAATAACCAGGCAGTATAAAGTTTTGTCTTTTAGGTAACACACAAGACTCTGGGACTTGATTATATCTAAGAGTATCATGTTCTTACCAATACGATGAAGGCCTCTAGTATTCAGTGGCTGGTGCCATGGATGACTTTGTAGTATGATGGAGAAAATTATGGAAAGCGAAATGCTGAAGCCATTGGGAAGGCTGAGGATAAGACTGTCAGAGGGAGATGCTTGGAAGAAGAATTGCTGGCTTAATGACAAAGATGTCTTTGTAAAAATTAACTTTTTTAATCATCTGCGTCTATGATGTTCCTCTCTAAGAGAGGAATGTGTGAGGTTAGGCAAGAATATGAGGAGGGGTGAAAAGCATCAGCAGGTTGGATAGACCTCTATATCACGTGCTTTCAACCTATGGATTGGCTGTATTGGGTTTTATTGCACCAGGCATAAGCTAAACACTTGAAGTGCATTATCTCATTTAATCTTCAAAATGGCATAAAATAGAAATGGGCCTTATCCCATTTTGCAAGATTAGAAAAATAAGACTTAGAGAGGTTGACTTATCTGCAGTTATGTCAGAGTCAGACTTGAATTTGAACTCTTGACTAGCTGATTCCAAAACTCGGTATTTTAACTACTACACAATATTGCCTCCCAGTGGCTGGAATTTGGTAAGCATTCAGCCAAGGTCACCTAGTAAAGTGTTTTTCTTAGGGGAAAATGGTCTTAATCCCTCAGGTTTAGCTCAGTATCTCAGAGACAAGTAAAAAGTGGCCTTGATTATCGTGACATTGGTTCAAGCCATGATCCAAGTCTGACTGCAAGCATATACATAGGTGACTGCATTGTTTATGAAGCAAATACTTTGTGCAAATTCCTAGTCAAATATAAAACTGTCTTGGGTTCATCTGAAGCATAATCTGTGCAAAGAGAACTCCACCAAAGAGATTCTACAGTATCACATTTTAAACTTGTATTTAACCTAAAGCATTCACTATTTGGTGCTTCTTCTTATCCTGTATTCTCATTCTTCATTTCAAAATCCCACCAAACAACTTCTTTTCTTCTCTTCATCCATCATAACATGACAGTGAAATATTCCATTTTTTCCCAAGATATTGTTAGGTTACTGGTTAACAACTTATATGAACATACCCTAGTAAGGTCTTAATGAATGACAAAAGCTTACTGTATTATTTTACTTGATCATATTTATGTCATATTAGGAACTCTTCTAGATAAAATGCCTCAAGTCAAAGGATTAATTCCAAATTATGAGAGTTTCAGACCCATGTGAGGTTAGTGGGAAGGAGATTTCCGTAAGGTTGTATTTGCCCCATGTTCTTGAAATATGCTCCAGAGGTAGATGTTTACTTTACCCGTGTAAAGGGTTCACCATATTGAACAGGTGTATTGAAAGATTATAATCCCTGAGAAGAAAGATCACTGACAATGGTATTAATGCTGCCAGTTCTTACTTCCTATTAAGTGATGCCTCAATATGCAACATGCCACACTTGATGTCTGGCAGATGGATACTAGTGACCCTGAGTCAACAGACTTTGCCTTCTTTAGACATGTGATAGCACTGTAGCATTTAAAATTTATATTTGTGTTTACTTTTTAAATGGAGTATAAGTCTTTTACACTGGATAGAGAGATTGAAATGAGGGTGCAAGAGATCCTGCACATGCTTGGATCGACACCACATATCACACCAGTTATAATATAACTCAGCAGTTAATGCACTGAGAGGGCAGAACCATTAGGCTCTATCACATTAATGCATAATTTGAGGTCTTTTAGTATCTGTGAATCATTGACACAATACCCTGCCACATCCTTTACCATACACGATGTCAATGAATTGTCTTTATAATACTAATTGAATCTGGGCTATAATCTTTAAAAGTTTCTGGACCAGTTTTTTCATTCATTATGCAGATAGAGTTTCTGATAGCTGTAGCCTTTACCTTGCAGGACATGCAGAAGTTCCCTTCCTTCACCCTGACTTCTCTCACAAATGCCAAATGATATCAAGTCACTTTGTAACATTTTATTGGGAAAAAAAGACGAAGCAAAAAAGCAAAATTTTTTTTTGGTATCATTAATATACAATTACATGAGCAACATTGTGGTTACTAGATTCCCCCCATTATCAAGTCCCCACCACGTACCCCATTACAGTCACTGTCCATCAGCATAGTAACATGCTATAGAATCACTACTTGTCTTCTCGGTGCTATACTGCCTTACCCGTGCCCTCCCCTGCTACATTATGTGTGCTAATCATAATGCCCCTTTTCCCCTCCTCCCTCCCTCCCCCCCCGCCCCAGTCCCTTTCCCTTTGGCAACTGTTAGTCCATTCTTGGGTTCTGTGAGTCTGTAACTGTTTTGTTCCTTCAGTTTTTGCTTTGTTCTTATGCTCCACAGATGAGTGAAATCATTTGGTACTTGTCTTTCTCCGCCTGGCCTAATTCACTGAGCATAATACCCTCTAGCTTCATCCATGTTGTTGCAAATGGTAGGATTTGTTTTCTTCTTATGGCTGAATAATACTCCATTGTGTATATGTACCACCTCTTCTTTATCCATTCATCTACTGATGGACACTTAGGTAGCTTCCATGTCTTAGTTATTGTAAATAGTGCTGCGATAAACATAGGGGTGCATATGTCTTTTTCAAACTGGGCTCCTGCATTCTTAGGGTAAATTCCTAGGAGTGGAATTCCTGGGTCAAATGATATTTCCATTTTTAGTTTTTTGAGGAACCTCCTTACTGCTTTCCACAATGGTTGAACTAATTTACATTCCCACCAGCAGTGTAGGAGGGTTCCCTTTTCTCTGCATCCTCACCAGCATTTGTTGTTCCTATCCTTTTCTATGTTGGCCATCCTAACTGGTGTGAGGTGATATCTCATTGTGGTTTTAAGTTGTATTTCCCTGATAGTTGGCGATGTGGAGCATCTTTTCATGTGCCTGTTGGCCATCTGAATTTCTTCTTTGCAGAAGTGTCTGTTCATATCCTCCACCCATTTTTTAATAGGGTTATTTGCTTTTAGGGTGTTGAGGCATATGAGTTCCTTATATATTTTAGATGTTAATCCCTTGTCAGATATGTCATTTACAAATGTATTCTCCCATACTGTAGGATGCCTTTTTGTTCTGCTGATAGTGTCCTTTGCTGTATAGAAGCTTTTTAGCTTGATGTAGTCCCATTTGTTCATTTTTTTGTTGTTTCCCTTGCCTGAGGAGATGCGTTCAGGAAAAAGTTGCTCATGTTTATATTCAAGAGATTTTTACCTATGTTTTCTTCTAAGAGTTTTATTGTATCATGACCTATATTCAGGTCTTTGATCCATTTTGAGTTTACTTTTGTGTGTGGGGTTAAACAATAATCCAGTTTCATTCTCTTGCATGTAGTTGTCCAGTTTTGCCAACACCAGCTGTTGAAGAGGCTATCATTTCCCCATTGTATATCCATGGCTCCTTTTTCGTGTATTAATTGACCATATATGCTTGGGTTTATATCTGGGCTTTCTTGTCTGTTCCATTGGTCTATGGGTCTGTTCTTGTGCCAATACCAAATTGTCTTGATTACTATAGATTTGTAGTGGAGCTTGAAGTCAGGGAGTGAAATTCCCCCCACGTTATTCTTCCTTCTCAAGGTTGCTTTGCCTGTTCTGGGTCTTTTGTGGTTCCATATGAATTTTAGAACTATTTGCTCTAGTTCATTGAAGAATGCTGTTGGTATTTTGATAGGGATTGCATTAAACCTGTAGATTGCTTTAGGCAGGATGGCCATTTTGACAATATTAATTCTTCCTATCCATGAGCACAGGATGTGTTTCCATTTAATGGTATCTTCTTTAATTTCTCTCATGAGTGTCTTGTAGTTCTCAGAGTATAGGTCTTTCACTTCCTTGGTTAGGTTTATTCCTAGGTATTTTATTCTTTTTGATGCAATTGTGAATAGAATTGTTTTTCTGATTTCTTTCTGCTAGTTCATTGTTAGTGTATAGGAATGCAACAGATTTCTGTGTATTAATTTTGTATCCTGCAACTTTGCTGAATTCAGATATTAGATCTAGTAGTTTTGGAGTAGATTCTTTAGGGTTTTTTATGTACAATATCATGTCATCTGCAAACAGGGACAGTTTGACTTCTTCCTTGCCAATCTCAATGCCTTTTATTTCTTTGTGTTGTCTGATTGCTGTGGCTAGGACCTCTAGAACTATGTTGAATAAAAGTGGAGAGAGTGGGCATCCTTGTCTTGTTCCTGATATTAAAGGAAAAGCTTTCAGTTTCTTGCTGTTAAGTATAATTTTGGCTGTGGGTTTCTCATATATGGCCTTTATTTTGTTGAGGTACTTGCCCTCTATACCCATTTTGTTGAGAGTTTTTATCATGAATGGATGTTGAATTTGGTTGAATGCTTTTTCAGCATCTATGGAGATGATCATGTGGTTTTTGTCCTTCTTTTTGTTGATGTGGTGGATGATGTGGATGGATTTTCGAAAGCTGTACCATCCTGGCATCCCTGGGATGAATCCCACTTGATCATGATGGATGATCTTGTTGATGTATTTTTGAATTTGGTTTGCTAATATTTTGTTGAGTATTTTTGCATCTGTGTTCATCAGGGATATTGGTCTATAATTTTCTTTTTTTGTGGTATCTTTGCCTGGCTTTCGTATTAGAGTGATGTTGGCCTAGCAAAATTTTTTGTGACACGTTAACATGCATTAAATCTTGACTATTTTGCTTACTATTCTTTGTGTACTTTTATGTTTGAAACACTTCATAATAATCATAAGGCAGATGATAAAGGACACTTCCTGTTCAAAGTAAGAACTAGCTAGTAATTCTAAATACCGCCTCTTCCAACTTTTCACTGAAATTCCCAAGGACAGATGAGAAAAGATTAAAAGCCACAATTTAAAGTAGGGCTACACAAAAGCTAACTCTAGAATCTGGGAGGAGCTGATTCCTAGTCCAAGTGTAATGGGGCTAGGTGGAGAAAAACTTGCCCAGTGTTTAGGTAGTAGCATTTATTTTGCTTTGCCTTCTTGGGAGCAAAAAGTGTATATGTGTAATAGTAGGGGGTATGGTAAGTGAAGATCCCCAAAATAGAACTTTTTAAATGAAGCATGGTCATTGGAATATTTTAGAAAATATAGAAAGAATAAAGGAGGAAACAAGTAGTCATGATTCGACTGTGTAAAACCGCAGTCCTGTTTTCCGACTCAGAGCTCCTGTGCCTTCTGACAGTAGAGAAGGAACAGAGACATTCAATGATGCTTCTTTAATAATGTACAATGAGAAGGAAATACATATTTGAGATAGAACATTCTCTTTTTCCATGAAATGTTGTTTTTGAATCTCTTTTATACCTTTCCTTTCTTTAGTTCCTTATAGAAACATTCAGTGTTTGGAGAATAAAAAAGAGAGAGAAAAAAAGAAGCTCTTAAAAAAGTTAATACAAAAGCACAACAAAATAAAGTATGCTACAACATTGTTGGATGCAACTAAAATTAAATTTTGGTGCTCTAATTTAAATCAAGGGACTTTATTTGAATAAGGAACATTTATGTGGGAGAAATAGGATACAAAAGTGAATTTCTGGATTTAGAACTTCTTCCCCTACTTTTACATTGAAGATTTCTTTTTTTTTAATGAATAGATCATATATCCTCCCCTTCACCCCCACAGAAAAAATGGTTTTAAAGGAAACTCTCATCCACCTTTATCTCTAATGGCTCGGTTGGGAGTTGCTATAATAATCCTTTTGCTTTTATGTGGCCATCTGGAGGCCTATTAAAAGGAGTATCTAAAACAGACTCCCCAAGTGTGCTGAGTTCATATGTTTTCTCCAAGTCACCAAAACAGGAGCATTTTTCCTACTGCAGGGAGAAATGACCCTTTACAGAGAAGGGTGGGCATGGGAGGGGGTGGAGAGAGAGAAGAGAGGAGAAACCAGCAAGAGGCTCAACTTGACCTTTCACCCTTGCCAATGCGCACAAGTATTAGGAATAGTGGTTGATGCTGGGGTCTGTGTTTTAAGGGTACAAAGATCTACAGCAAGGTTTCTTTACACCTCTAGGGCTCTGTGATGAGATGGAAGAGGTTAGGGAATGTGGGAACAGGAAACATTGAGAATTTAATGAAGCATCATGTTTCAACTGGATAATATTCTGTTTTGATTTGTGTGGAAAGCAAATAGGAAATATTGAAATAATATTTCCAGTTCCCAGTTTTGTGGCTCAAATAGATACACAGAATATTCTTGCCTTTCTGAAAACTACACCTTTCATCAAAAGTCTAATCCAACAGCGTCTAGGACACAAGGGTAGGTTGTGAAATGGAATTAGATAAAAGTTGGCATTTGTCTTCAGTAGATTATTAAAATCACTGCAGTAAGAAATATGCTCATAAAGACAGAACAAGTTAGCAGGGGCTAGATATCATTTGTCCAAAATAGAGTCTTTTCGCTATACTCATTAACCATCTTGCTCAGTAATGTGGTGTATCCTATTAAACCTGATACATCAAAAAAAAAAAAAAATTTAGTCGCTGTCTCAAACTGTACTACAACTCACATCTAGGACCAAATAAGATGCATTAATTGCTTTACTGCTTCACCACAAAGCCACTCTTAAAACATAATTCCTTAATGAAGTCCGTTAATTTGTTCATGGGAGTACACAAGCTGTTCAAAATGACACAGAATTGCACTCTGTTTTCTAACCCCTGCAGTTTCTTCTGTTACTCACTCTGTCTTATGTTGTTATCCCATGGATAGTAATTATTTTATAGTGGCTGTAATTAGGAGAGAATTAGGCTTGGTAAACAAAACCTGCCTTCTCCTGTTAATAGCTAAGGATAATAAATTTGGCTCTGACATTCACTATATTTGGACAAGCCTTGGCCTACTTCCAGTTTTCCCAATAAGAACTTTATTATATAATTATGCCTTTGAGGGGTTCATATTACAAGGTAATTTTTTTTTCTGTAAAGACACATATTGCATGGCTTCCAGCCAGTAAATGATATACTGTAATATATGCCTCCAATAAATGTTTTAAACAAAATCTCTCTAAGCAATATCCTGCTAGAACTACACCCTGCTCTTCAGCATCTATTATTTACAGGATTTGTTTGTCGAGTTTTTCATAATGTAAATTATTTCCTTTTGCTCACGTTTTCCAGTATTATGACAAGTCACTAAAAAAAAGCCTAAATTATTTCTAGCAGCAAATGGCATATTTGGATCTTCAACTTTCCACATCCCAGTTCCTAAGGGTGGTATCCATCAGAGGGTACAAAAAAGAGGATATTTAAGCAAGATTTTATTTTCTTGTAAAGATTGGCTGTTATTTTGTACAAGTTATGTCATCTGTGCTTGAAACAATTGATTTTCTTTTCCACTTTTAACATAAGTGAAATAAAATTATTGTGTTCCACTGCAAACCAGATATCTGATTTGCCTTTAGCTGAACCCTTACTGAGAGGGTCACTCAAACTTGGATAGATCAACAAGAACGCATGATGTCACAAAATGCTAACATGAAGAGAACAGCATTGAAAACAGGTTCCAAAGCAAATCATAAAAATATGCCATCTACTTAGAGGAATCATGAGAAAACATGCATAAGGGAGATTAACTTCAGAGCAAGAGAAAAAGTATTTGATTTTAAGTAAATGTAAAGGAAAAGATCTAAGATACTGTTTTCTTAGAAGCTAAATTCAAAATTAGAGCAAATCTTAGTTTTTTAATATGAGGCAGAAAGACAATGAAGGACAATAATATTTTTAAAAGGACTTGGAAATATTTTTTCCTAGACACTCAGGCTATATGTAAAACCCAGTGTAAAGTGCACCATTCAAACCTCCCCCCACATCCCTCCCAGAAATAAAATATGTCTTAGCTGCAAACTAAAGGCAAGAGTTTTTTCACTGGGATTAGCTGCATAGTGGTCTCCCTTACCCCAGTTCAGTTGGCATGTGCATCAGAGCTTACAAGCCACTGTTAAACAAGGAGCCGACTGGCTTCTGCTTGGGGATGCCCAGTTTATTCAGTCAGATGTGTATATGCAAAAGGTCTGCCTTCCAGTGAAATGCTATTTCAATTCTGGCCTCTCTGTTCTCATTTCTAGTGAGGACACTAAGTGGCTGAACGTATTCTTCAGCTAGAGTATATCCCTGTCAGCAGAGGGTGACTTGACTTGCATTTGTTATTTTCTGGAATCAAAATGTCATTGCCTTCCATTCTCCCCACTTTGGCTTGGAGTTGACCATAGCAGGGAGGCCAGAGACCTCCGTCACCATTTTCTACTTGTTTTCACAAGTCTTACACCTAAAAAATGAATGAGTGTTTATTATATTTCTGTTTGCCAGAGTCTTGGCATTCGAATTTAAGACTTTCTTTTGGAAAAATAATTATAATTTTTCTGTTCCAAGAACACCAGTCTGTGCCAGTATGATTAAACTACCAAAATTGTGCATTCCAAACTGATATGATTGCTGGGGAAATTTTTGGTAATTCAGGTTGGCATAACATTTATTGAGTGTCTACACATCCACTGTCATTTCATGAAAGCTGGGATATTTTGAGGTACGCAAGATGTTTTTTCCCTACTAGTTTTAAGTAGCTCAGAGCCCTTAATGCAAAGATCTTGTTTCTCCTCAGGAAATCCCAGAACACGTAGAGGAAAGCTCTGTCTCCTGCACTGCCAGCAGCTGCTTCTGACTTTTTTCCTTCTTTGCTCTTCAGGAGAAACAAAAGCACTGTAAAAGTTCCATGCTCAAAACAATGCAGTAAATCAATGGTGAAAATTTATCCAAGAAGAGTGTGTTCAGAAGCCAATCTCACGTGTAATTCCTATATGCGTCCTATTCTGCTCTTTTCCTGTCATTTTGGAATATGCTGATTTGGAAAAAATATATACATCTATAATGTTACTATTGCTGATCAGTAGGTACTAAACCTTTTTTCCTTATGGTAACAGTAATCATAAAACTAGAGCAAGAAAATGGAGAAGCATTGTAGGTTTGCATGTGTCAAAGTACTTTTTCCCTGAGAGAAAATGACTAGCCTGGAACTAACATCATTAAATGACAGGTTTCACATTTTAGCCAGAAAAGAAGTTACGTTTCAGGCTTTTTTTTTTAATAATGGGAAGTGCTTTATTGGGATGCAAAAACTACCATTACTGTACTTTCTAAGTGGCTGAAATAATCATTTTGATGAGTCTGTAAATAGACTGTCAGACAGAGATGCTGTGGACTTTAAAGGCACATGCTGGCACTAAAATGAAAGACCTTTTGTCTCCATAATGAATTTGAAAAAAGCAAAAATAATGACTCAAAGGCCGACAGAATCACGGACGCTAGAGATGGGACAGACCTATTAAGTCACCCTGTTTATACGCCTCTCACGTGGTCCTCCAAGGACGTTAGTCCACTGAAGTTGAACACCACTCTAGGACTATGTCTTTCACATTTTCCTCCCTCCTTTCAGGAGAGCGACCTTACGTCTTGCCTTGCTAACCTGCTCTGGTCTTAGCCCTGCATGCGACATGCCAGCTAGGTGAAGAACTTTTCTGTTCTCCCTTCCATGACTGATTATGTCCCTAAAATTTCTTGCTTACTAAATCCCCTTCTAACTTCATAGCATATAACAGCCCCATAGAGTTGGGTCATAATTTGGCCACTCTATTAAGTTGTTTTAATCCATCCCCATACATCAGTCCCTTCATCACGGTAGTAACTGTCTTGTGACATTCTCCCATATTTTGACATGATTTTCATACCAGAATCTCTCAGCCCCAAGCAGAATTCTAGGTGAGGACTGTGTCTTGGCAAGCACAAAGTAATCATACTGTCCCATGATTTTGTAGGTATTAGTTCACTAAGGAGTAGAAGACAGAAGCTCCTGAATTGAAAGAGGTGAAGAAAAACTCATCCACAGCATTTTGCTGCCCCTTTATCCTATACAGTGCATTCACTATAGAAAGCCCTCCATCCTACACTATGTGCAGTGATATATGGTCTGGCTGGAAAAAAAAAACAAAAAGTCCGTCTCTATCAGAGCAGTTAACGTGGCTTGCACAATTCCTCCCCTGCTGCTCTCCTAGTCCCACTTCGGCTGTATTTCACTCCATTAACTACATAAATGGGGGGTTACTCTCAATAAACGTGTGCGAGTATGTATGTGTGTTTGTATTTGAGAAGAGTTTAGGCAGACAACTCCAAATAGCTCCAAAAGTGATTGTAGGATTAAAGAAACTATTTCCCTGCTGTTGATGGTTGTTTCTTAAAACATCATCTTTCAGCCTAGGCTACTGAGATTGATGTCCTGAATATATTTTTCTTTTTAAACCCTAAGGAAATATCTTCTTCATGTCTCTGCCCTAACTTCATCACTCTTATTCTCGATCTTTCTTGTCGTCTGATTGTGAGATTAAATCCCAGAGGGCTATCAACATCCACTGTTGATGTTAAAGAAATGGGTTCAGGTTCAGGTCTTGTAAGGTTCTCAACTCTCTGCAGACTGTTCTCAGCACTTTGAACTGCAGTTTTGAATTTTTCTATTAGCTAGTGGAAATGGTCGAATAAGCTCAAACACAGTGACTTCCAACGGTGAGCTTAGCACAAATCTGATCTGCTTAGATGGGGCAAAGGACAATTTGGGGTTTACCTGGGAAGGTTACTATCGTCACAGCATGTTTCAGTTTCTACTGGAAAAAAAAAAGTAGTATTTGGGACACTGCTGTAATGCTAATAACCTGACAGATAAGTTGGACTGGAACTCTTATACTGACAGATATGTGCCATATGATGGAGATTCAAAATTGTTTGAAACTATCCATGGTCATTACTTAGTAGCTAATTATTAAATAGAGAGAGATCAATATCCTAGTCAATTGACATTTGGGGTAAATATTGAGAAAACTAGCATAATTTATTAAGCTGGCATTCATATAGAAGGCCAGGCCTAAGTTTTACAAATGTGCCAGGCTTGTTATCCTGAAGTGCTGAATAGGAAAAGATGACAAGAGCATTGATGTCCAAGCTTAAGAATACTGGGGACATCTCTGTGACCAGCAAAGGCCTTTCCTCTGTTCAGCAGCTCTTAGGGTGTCTTTTACAGAGAATAGGACCTGATATGCCTTAAAATGGGTGTAATATAAATATATTCAGCAACATTTTTGTTTCCACTAAGCTCTAAATGATTGATCATTTATAATGCACAGGTTTTATTGAGGAAGTGTAAAGTCCACTTAAGAGGTGTCATTAAGGCAGAAAGGAGAGACCTAACATTCTGAGAACAAACCTGACATTATTCTTAATTGCAAATTCCTCAGATCAAGGATTAAGTGACCTTGGGCAAAAAAAAAAAAGTCACTTCAGCTCTTTGAACCTCAGTTTCTTTATCTGTACAATGTGAGGTTAGGGATGATCTGTACAGTAGCCCTTATGTTTTTCCTCAATAGTAAAGCCATGCCTCCTTCCTCAGGTAACCATCCACACCCTTTGGACTACAGGGATAAGAATTTAATCTCACTGGCTCAATCTGTATCTTTTTTGGAAAAGCTCACTTTAGGCAGAAGGAGGAGAGAATCAGCTGAGTCTCCTGAAGGGGGCACCAGAGAGAAGGTGCACAGGCATACTGCTGAGGTTTCCACCCAACTAAGTCTTCCTGGAACTTTGTGGTTCAGAAACTCTTCCAATTTTGTCAGTGGTATCAGCAGCCTTCCAATGACCTCCCTCCCTGCTCTTTTAATTTAAACCCAAGGAGAGTCCTTTTCCTATGCCTCCAACCAGAGAACATTAATTGATGCAATCATCTTGCTGCAAAATATCTCATCTAATGCAATGAGAAAGGCCCAATGGTTCCTTACTTTAGCTGCATAATAACAGGCTTACATGGGGAAAGAGGGAGGTGTCAGAAGCAACCAATACTGGGTTCAAATCCCAGCTATACACCCTTATTCAAGTCCCTTATTCTGTCGGAACTTTAGTTTTTTCATCTGTTGAACAGAGATCCTAATGAGACCTTAAAGTGTCAATAGGATTATCCTTTGAGGATAACAAGTCTTTATCAGGCACCTTTGTTTACTCACCTTCTAACTCATAGCAGGCTAGAGCCAACGAATGGGCGATAAAGACCTGGGTTTCCAGTTTCAAGTCTCCTTTTTCCTATCTCTGTGATCCTCAGCAAGTTTTTTAAAACTCCTTAATCCATGGTTTCCACATAGTTTAAAGTTAGCAGCTGCTCCCTTTTAGGGTTGCTGTGAATATGAAATGATAGGTAAACATGTAGAAATTGATCTAATTACTATTAATACTTACAAATGTTTGCTGAAAAAAATGAAAATTGCATTTCAATGGTCTGTGTGAGCAGATATTTATGAAATATTATTATATGTCAAAAAATGTCCTAAACATATTATTTCCATTTTACTGGATAGATTATCTCCATGGATTTTCCCCCATCCTATATAAAAAAAGTATTGATTATAAGCTTCAGAAGGGACAATGCACAGTCCAGTGCATCTCCCCAGATACGTGCCATACTGGACTTGTGTCCCTTACACAAACTAAATCCAGCCCAGCATCTGAGCCTCAGTGCTTGCTGAGCCCTCTTCTGTAACTGGTTTCTTTTCCATATTAAGATCCAGCTTATAGTGGAATCTTCTGGATTGTCAATCTTTCCCTTTCCCACTCAGTTACTTATTTCTTTCATTGCACTTACCCTTCTGTGAAATTATCTTTGATTATATGTCCATATATAGATCTATATATTCCCTGTGCCCCTCCACCAAATTATAATCCCCATAAAGATAAAGATTATATTTTCCTTGCCTTAAACAGCTCCCATTATGTGATCGCTGTTTAACAACTTTTTTTTTTTTGCTATTATTAATATACAGTGACATGAGCAACACTATGGTTACTAGACTCCCCCCATTATCAAGTCCCTACCACATACCCCATTGCAGTCACTGTCCATTAGCATAGTAAGATGCTATAGAATCACTTCTTGTCTTCTCTGGGTTATACTGCCTTCCCCGTATCCCTCCCCTACCGCTATATTATGTGTGCTAATCGTAATACCCTTTTTCCCCCTTATTCCTCCCCTCCCACCATCTTCCCCAGTCCCTTTCCCTTTGGTAACTGTTAGTCCATTCTTGGGTTCTGTGAGTCTGCTGCTCTTTTGTTCCTTCAGTTTTTTCTTTGTTCTTATACTCCACAGATGAGTGAAATCATTTGATACTTGTCTTTCTCCACCTAGCTTATTTCACTGAGCATAATACCCTCTAGCTCCATCCATGTTGTTGCAAATGGTAGGATTTGTTTTCTTCTTATGGCTGAATAGTATTTCAGTGTTTATGTACCACATCTTCTTTATCCATTCATCTACTGATGGACACTTAGGTTGCTTCCATTTCTTGGCCATTGTAAATAGTGCCGCAATAAACATAGGGGTGCATCTGGCTTTTGCAACTGGGCTGCTGCATTCTTAGGATAAATTCCTAAGAGTGGAATTCCTGGGTCAAATGGTATTTCTATTTTGAGTTTTTTGAGGAACCTCCATACTGCTTTCCACAATTTCAACAACTTTTTTAAGTGAATGAATTAATGACTGGTTATGTATTTTTTGTGAATGCTAAGTTAGTTCTTGGCAACTAATCAGTAGCTTGGGACAATGAAATGCAGGTCTTTAAATCGTAAATCTTTAAAATGTTCTCAGAAAAAGAACAGCCTAGATGACTTTCCTTAGTTGATGGCATCTGAGCAGACCAGCCCTTGAAGAAAACAAACGTATGAGTGTGCTAATTAGTTACATCTGCCCTGGGGCTGGCAGGCACCGCAGAAGGTGAGTTTGCTGACAGTTTGAGGAGAAAATGTGGGGTCCCTGGCTTGATACAAAGCAACTTTAGTCCTCCCTACAATCCCCGTGGGGTTCATTCACTTGGAAGAGTGACATCAGTGAATTCAATTGAAACTACCAGATTCAGTGAGACGAGCACTAGACGCAAATGGCAACCACATGTTTCTCCTTAGCGATTCTCCTGGCTGGTGACCAATTCCAGGGAAGTATTATGCAGGCTAGGAACTTGAAAGGCCAGAACAGCAGCTATCTTTTTTAATATTTTTCATAACAAATAATAGAACATTGTGAAGAAGCACAAGGGAGAGGGATGCCAAGCATGGCTCCTGCAAATAAAACCAAGAATTCCTGAAGATACTGAGGCTAACAAAGGAAAAATGCGGCTGCTGTATGTGGTTTGTGTCCGAGTCTTCCACTCAGTATATAAGGGGATGCCTTCACTTAGCTACTACTCTCTCTA
Source organism: Smutsia gigantea (assembly GCA_032199065.1). Lineage (NCBI taxonomy): Eukaryota > Metazoa > Chordata > Mammalia > Pholidota > Manidae > Smutsia > Smutsia gigantea. The sequence continues at coordinate 472,380 of JAVSCE010003564.1, forward strand.
AGCAGAGGTGAGAGGGATGTAGGTAATAACAAAGACTGTCCGCGATGATGGCAAGTCTCATTACAGGAAGGAAAAAAAAAAAACTCAGGGAAAGAGTTTGGTTTTCCTGAGACGTCATTTTATTACCAGCTTGACACGGCAACTTTAAGGGTCATTTCTTAACGGTCACTAAAATACCAAAACAGTCAGAAAAAAAAGCACAGAGGCCATAGCCCAAGCCCCTGATCCTTCATTTCTGAAGACATTTTCCCACAATGGCAGCTTTTAAAAACTGATTTTCCTCTTTTAATTAAAGAAACAATTTTGATCCCCTGGCTACCTGTAAATAGTCAACAGTATAAAAAGAAGAGGTAGGGTGAGAGGAGAAAGGGGAAAAGTAAACACACACAGAGATACATATCCAGAGAGAGAAAGAGAGAGAGTGAGTCAGAGATTTAAAGCATTAAGAAAAGGAAATATAATACCATTTTGCAGGGAGTTTTTTGGAAATTAGGAAAATGTCTTGCCATGGGCATTCTTGAATGAGCAATCATTCTTTTAAAATGTTTATCCTTAATCACTAAATATGCTAAAGAGGAAGAGATAATGAATGTCATAAACTAGAAAATATTTTTTTGAAATATTTCTACACTTACCACAGCATGTTCTACTAAAAATAGTGATTATAGTTACCACAAAGTTATAAGTGAATACAGTACCATTTTATAAATATCAGTCATCATTCTCACTTTTTATTGATTCAGACAGGGCAACTTCAATTAGCCTGAATTCAAGCTTATAGTGTACATTCATGTACATAGCGAAATGCTTAGAAAGCAGAGGTAGACTTGAGGTTAAGCACACGTACTGGAACTCAAACATCCTCAGATAGTACGCATCAGCTACAAAGTTGCTTACAAAGAGAATTTTTGCATATCGAATCCTGCAATTCCATTCCTTCCTTTGTAAAATCTGGCATGCTTCTACCAAGAAAATTTGGAATCTCAGTGCTTCAAAACCACATTTAATGGTACTGCAGACCTTTATCAGTTGCACATGGAATAGCAAAATGATTTTTTATTCCGATAGAATAACAATTATCAGGATTCACATTACATAATACAATACCTTTTTAACTGCAAATTCCTGAGACCATGTTGTTTGTTTTTGTTTTACCTCCATGTTTAAGCGAAACTACAAAATATGAGCATGAAGAAGAATATCTTTAGACCCTTGGCTATGACAGGCATATCATCCCACTGCCTTAGGCACTTGTCAATGGCGAACGGAGGCACTGTCAGAAGAGGCAAATCTTTCTTTCTCCAAGTAGCTCCGTGAAGTAATTCTTAGGTTTTTTTTTCTCTCTCTGATGCTGATATTTCACTTTACTTCTATAAAATTAAATTAATTCCCACTCTCAAGATCCTGTATGTAAAGAGCATATATTTCAGTTTGCTGATCTCTAGAATATTTGTACGTTACAGCTGATTCTTAACTGATCTCCCTACTTTCATTCTTTCTTCCTCCTTCCGTCATTCTGCACACTGGGTCTGGAACAATCTTTTAATAGAGGAAATGAGATCATGATGATAGCACATTTTAAAAAATCTTTCTGTGAGTTCTCATTGTACTCAGAATAACATTCCCAGTGCAATGCCATGGCCAGCAAGCCCCCAGTTGATCTGCCGCAGCTTATTGCCCCAGCCTCCCCCTCCCTTCACCATGTCTCTCTCCCTAAGCTTCTGTCAAGCTCCTTTCCTCCTCCAGGCTGGAGCTTTTCTCCCTATAATGACTTTTCCCCTCCTTTTCCTTAAGTCTCACTTCAAATGTTATCTCGTCAGAGAAACCCTCTCTGGCTAAGCTTCTGAAGTATTTCTTCAGTTACTGTGTTACTATTTAGTTACTGGTAATTTCCTCCAACTGCATTCTTCACAGTCTGTACTTTCCTTGTTTAGTAATGTGTTTGCTTTACAGTGTCTGCTTCTCCCAGCTTGCCACTAGAATAAGGCTTCCTGAGAGGATAAAGCACATCTATTCTGTTCATTTCTGTCTTCCCAGAAACTAGCATAGTGCTTGATATACAACAGATGCTAAATGAGTAAATGAATGAATCTATTGATGATGAGAGAGTTCTACCACTTGTGTATGAAATCATTAAACTTCCAAAGAGTACAAAGTAAGACTTCCTGAATCCTGATCAGATCCTACAGATGGAGAGATTGAATGGGGATTTTAATTTTGCTAAAATGGTTTAGCTTAAATTCTTTGCTTAACTTATGGAAGCTTTTTGCTGTGCTCAAGTTCTATTGTAACAGAGTTGGGTACATCTGTGGTTTTAAAAATGACCATATTCTTGACTCCATAAGTTCAAGGAGGTGTTAAGAACTGGTGATAGAGCTAATTTTACACCTGTCACTAATCATAAATGGTATTGCACCCTTGAGATTACCACTTAACAGATTAGGAACCCAACTCTTGGTAGAGGGTATCACCACTGATGCTAATAAACAAAAACTCCAATGTTACCCAGATATTTCTGGCAGCACCATTTTGTTGAATGAGGTTTTAGGAATGGAAGGGACAGAGCCAATAATGAATAAATTGAAATTTAAAAAATAATAAATGATTTTGTGTGGTATTTTGAGGTTTGGATGACTATATATTTTATGGGAATGTTTGAGTGATAGGAGTTTCTGTAACCCTGATAAGATGACTCATGCCGAGCCCCAGATGGCTTCAGGATGGTGGCCACTTACCAGAAAGACCAACAGCCTGATTCAAGGGCTGGCACTTTGGGCCAGTCTGACCTCTCTGAAGAAAAGAATCAGGCATGCAAGAGGGCAGAGCTGAAGACTGAATTGAAATCACAGTAAAACCTCTGCACACCCTTCCCTCCCAAACTTGTCCTATGTGATTCTTCTGTTGGCTGGTCCTCCTCATCTGTATCTTTTATAATAAAAATGAATTGTTAATATTTTCTTGAATTCTATGGGCTGTTCTAGTGAATTATTAAACCTGAAAGGGTTGTGAAAAACTGCCACATTTTTAGCCGGTCATCAGAAGTGGAGGTGGCCTGGGTGGTCTACGGTCCCTCAAAGTGAAGCTGGTGTATAAAGTTAGGGAAGTCCTGTGAAGGCTGTGGCCTTTTTCTTAATATAATTTATTTTAGTATCATTAATCTACATTTATATATGCAATATTATGGTTATTAAACTAACCCCTTCACCGGGTCCCCCCCACCAACCCCATTACAGTCACTGTCCATCAGCATAGTGAGATGTTACAGAATCACTACTTCTCTGAGTTGTACACCCTCTGAGCCCTCCCCGTGCCCCCCCAACATTATATCTGCTAATCATAATGACCCTTTTTCCCCCTTATCCCTCCCAACCCACCCTTCTTCCGCAGTCCCTTTCCCTTTGGTAACTATTAGTCCGTTCTTGGGTTCTGTGAGTCTGTTGCTGTTTTGTTCCTTCACTTTTTTTCTTTGTTCTTATACTCCACATATGAGTGAAATCATTTGATACTTGTCTTTGTCAGCTTGGCTTATTTCACTGAGCATAATACCCTCTAGCTCCATCCATGTTGTTGCAAATGGTAGGATTTGTTTTCTTCTTATGGCTGAATAATATTCCATTGTGTATATGTACCACCACTTCTTGATCCATTCATCTACTGATGGACACTTAGGTTGCTTCTATTTCTTGGCTATTGTAAATAGTGCTGCGATAAACATAGGGGTGCATATGTCTTTTTCAAATTGGGCTGCTGCATTCTTAGGGGAAATTCCTAGGAGTGGGATTTCTGGGTCAAATGGTATTTCTATTTTGAGTTTTTTGAGGAACTTCCATACTGCTTTCCACAATGGTTGAACTAATTTGCAGTGTAGGAGGGTTCCCTTTTCTCCACATCCTCACTAACATTTGTTGTTGTTTGTGTTTTGGATGTTGGCTATCCTCACTGGTGTGAGGTGATATCTCATTGTGGTTTTAATCTGCATTTCTCTGATGATTAGCGGTGTGGAGCATCGTTTCATGTGCCTGTTGGCCATCTGAATTTCTTCTTTGGACAAGTGTCTATTCATTTCCTCTGCCCATTTCTTAATTGGCTTATTTGCTTTTTGTTTGTTGAGGTGTGTGAGTTCTTTATATATTTTGGATGTCAACCCCTAATCAGTTATGTCATTTATGAATATATTCTCCCATACTGTAGGATGTCTTTTTGTTCTACTGATGGTGTCCTTTGCTGTACAGAAGCTTTTCAGCCTGATATAGTCATACTTGCTCATTTTTGCTTTTGTTTCCCTTGTCCGGGGAGATATGTTCATGAAGAAGTCACTCATGTTTATGTCCAAGAGATTTTTGCCTATGCTTTTTTCTAAGAGTTTTATGGTTTCATGACTTACATTCAGGTCTTTGATCTATTTTGAGTTTACTTCTGTGTATGGGGCTAGACAGTAGTCCAGTTTCATTCTCTTACATGTAGCTGTCCAGTTTTGCCAACACCAGCTGCTGAAGAGGCTGTCATCTCCCCATTGTATATCCAAGGCTCCTTTATCAAATATTAATTGACTGTATATGTTTGGGTTAATGTTTGGAATTTCTATTCTGTTCCACTTGTCTTGGGTCTGTTTTTGTGCCAATACCATATTGTCTTGATTACTGTGTCTTTGTAGTAGAGCTTGAAGTCAGGGAGCGTAATTTCCCCTGTTTTATTCCTCCTTCTCAGGATTGCTTTGGCTACTCGGGGTCTTTTGTGGTTCCATATGAATTTTAGAATTATTTGGTCCAGTTCATTGAGGAAAGCTGTTGGTATTTTGATAGGAATTGCATTGAATCTGTAGATTGCTTTAGGTAGTATAGCCATTTTGGCAATATTTATTTTACCTAGCCAAGAGCATGGGATGAATTTCCATTTGTTAGTGTCCTCTTTAATTTCTCTTAGGAGTGTCTTGTAGTTTTCAGAGGATAGGTCTTTCACTTCCTTCGTTAGGTTTATTCCTAGGTATTTTATTCTTTTTGATGTAATTATGAATGAAATTGTTTTTCTGATTTATCTTTCTGTTGGTTCATCGTTGGTGTATAGGAAAGCAACAGATTTCTGTGTGTTAATTTTGTATCCTGCAACATTGCTGAATTCAGATATTAGTTCTAGTAGTTGGAGTGGAGTCTTTAGGGTTTTTTATGTACAATATCATGTCATCTGCACATAGTGACAATTTGGCATCTTCTTTACCAATCTGGATGCCTTGTACTTCCTTGTTTTATCTGATTGCCGTGGCTAGGACCTCCAGTACTTTGTTGAATAACAGTGGAGAGAGTGGGCATCCCTGTCTTGTTCCCGATCTTAGATGAAAAGCTTTCAGCTTCTCGCTGTTAAGTATGATGTTAGCTGTGGGTTTGTCATATATGGTCTTTATGATGTTGAGGTCCTTACCCTCTATACCCATTTTGTTGAGAGTTTTAATCATGAATGGATGCTGAATTTTGTTAAATGCTTCTTCAGCATCTATGGAGATGATCATGTGGTTTTTGTTCTTCTTTTTGTTGATGTGGTGGATGATGTTGATGGATTTTCGAAAGTTGTACCATCCTTGCATCCCTGGGATGAATCCCACTTGATCATGGTGTATGATCCTCTTGATGTATTTTTGAATTCGGTTTGCTAATATTTTGTTGAGTATTTTTGCATCTACGTTCATCAGGGATATTGGTCTGTAATTTTCTTTTTTGGTGAGGTCTTTGCCCGGTTTTGGTATTAGAGTGATGCTGGCTTCATAGAATGAGTTTGGAAGTATTCCCTCCTCTTCTATTTTTTGGAAAATTTTAAGGAGAATGGGTGTTATTTCTTCTCTATGTCTGGTAGAATTCAGAGGTGAATCCATCTGGTCCGGGGGTTTTGTTCTTGGGTAGTTTTTTCATTACCTCTTTAATTTCGTTGCTGGTGATTGGTCCGTTTAGTTTTTCTGTTTCTTTGGTCAGTCTTGGAAGGTTGTATTTTTCTAAGAAGTTGTCCATTTCTTCTATGTTTTCTAGCTTGTTAGCATATAGATTCTCATAATATTCTCTTATAATTCTTTGTATTTCTGTGGGGTCCGTCATTATTTTTCCTTTCTCATTTCTGATTCTGTTTCTGTGTGTAGATTCTCTTTTTCTTTTAATGAGTCTGGCTAGGGGTTTATCTATTTTGTTTATTTTTTCAAAGAACCAGCTATTGGTTTCATTGATTTTTTCTTTTGTTTTATTCTTCTCAATTTTATTTATTTCTTCTCTGATCTTTATTATGCCCCTCCATCTGGTGACTTTGGGCCTCATTCGTTCTTCTTTTTCTAATTTCAGTAATTGTGTCTTTAGACTATTCATTTCGGAATGTTCTTCCTTCTTTAAATAGGCCTGGACTGCAATATACTTTCCTCTTAGAACTGCCTTTGCTGCGTCCCACAGAAGTTGTGGCTTTGTGTTTTTGTTTCATTAGTCTCCATATACTCTTTGATTTCTGTTTTGATTTGGTCATTAACCCATTGATTAATTAGGAGAATGTTGTTAAGTCTCCATGTATTTGTGAGCCTTTTTGATTTCTTTCTAAAATTTATTTCTAGTTTTATACCTTTGTGATATGAGATGTTGGTAGAATTACAGTATTTTTGAATTTACTGAGGTTCTTTTTGTGGCCTAGTATGTGGTCTGTTCTGGAAAATGTTCCATGTGCACTTGAGAAGAATGTGTATCCTGTTGCTTTTGGGTGTAGAGTTCTGCAGATGTCTGTTAGGTCCATCCGTTCTCGTGTGTTGTTCAGTGCCTCTGTGTCTTTACTTATTTTCTGTCTGGTTGATCTGTCCTTTGGAGTGAGTGGTGTGTTGAAGTCTCCTAAAATGAATGCATTGCTTTCTAGTTCCTCCTTTAATTCTGTTAGTATTTGTTTCACATATGCCGGTGCTCCTGTGTTGGGTGTATATATATTTATAATGGTTATATCCTCCTGTTGGACTGACCCCTTTATCATTATGTAATGTCCTTTTTATCTCTTGCTACTTTCTTTGGTTTGAAGTCTATTTTGTCTGATACAAGTACTGCAACACCTGCTTTTTTCTCTTTGTTGTTTGCATGAAATATCTTTTTCCATCCCTTCACTTTTATTCTGTGTATATCTTTGGGCTTGAGGTGAGTTTCTTGTAGGCAGCATGTAGATGGGTCTGCTTTTTTATCCATTCTGTTACTCTGTGTCTTTTGATTGGCGCATTCCGTCCATTTACATTTAGGGTAATTATTGATAGATATGTACTTATTGCCATTGCTGGCTTTAGATTCGTGGTTACCAAAGGTTCAAGGGTTACTTCTTTACTATTTAATAATCTAACTTAACTTAACTTTCTTGTTAATTATTGTAAACCCAGTCTGATGATTCTTTATTTCTCTCTGTTCTTTTTCTTCCTCCTCCATTCTTTATATACTAAGTGTTTCATTCTTTGCCTTTAGTTAGTATTTGGGTGGTCTGCTTTCTTTGCTATGATTTTATTTTCTCTGGTGACATCTTTTTAGCTTTAGGAATGCTTCCCTCTAGAGAAGTTCCTTTAAGATGTCCTGTAGAGGTGGTTTATGGGAGGCAAATTCTCTCAGCTTTCGCTTGTCTGGAAATTGTTTAATTCGTCTGTCTTATTTAAATGATAATCGTGCTGGATACAATATTCTTGGTTCGAGGCCCTTCTGTTTCATTACGTTAAATATATCATGTCATTCTCTTCTGGCCTGTAAGGTTTCTGTTGAGAAGTCTGATGAAAGTCTGATGGGTTTTCCTTTTTAGGTGATCTTTTTTCTCTCTCTAGCTGCCTTTAATACTCTGTCTTTATCTTTGATCTTTGCCATTTTAATTATTATGTGTCTTGGTGTTGTCTTCCTTGGGTCCCTTGTGTTGGGAGATCTGTAAGCTTCCGTGGACTGAGAGACTATTTCCTTCCCCAGCATGGGGAAGTTTTCAGCAAGTATTTCTTCAAAGACACTTTCTATCCCTTTTTCTCTCTCTTCTTCCTCCTGTACTCCTGTAATGCGAATATTGTTCCATTTGGATTGGTCACACAGTTCTCTTAATATTCTTTCATTCCTAGAGATCCTTTTATCTCTCTCTGCCTCAGCTTCTCTGTATTCCTGTTCTCTGATTTCTATTCCATTAACAGTCTTTTGCATCTCGTCCAGTCTGCTGCTAAGCCCGTCGATTGCTTGTGTCATTTCTGCATTGTCTTTCCTCACTTCCGTCACTTCCTCTCTCAGCTCTTGCATATTTCTCTGTAGACCCATCAATATGGTTATGGCTTTTATTCTGAATTCTTTTTCAGGAAGACTGTGCATTTCCATCTGTTCAGACTCCCTCTCTGGTGTCTGGGTCTGGATAAGCTTTGTTTGTACCATATTCCTGTCTTTTCATGGCGATGGAAGTAGTGGCTGGTAGGTGCCACATATGTCAGCTGGGCTCTTTTAGACTTTAAAAAAAAAAAGAAAGAAAGAAAATAGAAAAAAAACACTACCACCACCACCAACAAAAAAACAAAACCAGAAAAAACACCCACCGGGAGTAGATTCTGTGAGGATGCTGTAGGTGGCACTGTTGCTCCACTATGCCATGGCTGCCCCGCTCCGCAGTGCCCTTTGTAGTTCTGGCCGGGGCAAGAATGAATGGGAGACTGTTGATCTCTTTGGGAAGTCGCAGCAGGGCTAGTTTTTCTCCGTCACCAGCCAAGGAGTCCGAAATTCCCCAGGACTCCCAGCCTGCTGGGCTGAGTGTGCTTGAATGATCCGACTCCTCTGTTGGGCCCCTCTCTGTTTAAGACCGCTAAAAAATGCGTGTACTTTTCTTTTGTCCTGGGGAGCCGGCTGTGAGGACCCAGTGCATTCCCAGGCTCAGATCCTGCACCCTCTGTCTCTCCAATCTCCGATACACTGCGCCATGTGTGTCAGTGCTGCTGGCACAGATCACCAGGGCTGGTTATTTCATGGGCCTGTACTTCCACTCACTCCCAGCTCTGAATCCTCTCCTTCCGCCAGTGTGCTGGGGTGGGGGAGTGCTCGGATCCTGCCGGGATGTGGCTCGTATCTTACCTGCCTCGCGGGGTGCCGAGTCCTCTCAGGTGTAGATGCAGGCTGGGTGCTGTCCTGTATCTTCTGGTCTCTCTTTTAGGAATAGCTGTATTTGTTGTATTTTCATAAATATATATGGTTTTGGGAGGAGATTTCCGCCACCCTCCTCACACTGCCATCTTCCCAGAACTCTCGGATGCAGCCTTTAATTTGTGATGTCTGATGCCAACTCCAGGGGTTCAGTGTCAGAATTGTACTATAGTACAGTACTCCCAGCTGAGGGTGTACACAAGGGTTACCTGCTCATTAATATTCTAAAACAAATATCTGATTCCTTCATTCTTTATAACTGCAAGAACTTCAGTGCCTTCACCGGTAGTTCTGATGGCTCATGAAGAGACACTTACGGACGCTTATTTTTTACCAGTTTGAACTCATGTTCCCTGATGAGTTGTTGTTCCTTTGTCCATTCAACAAGTTTCATAGAGCACTTAGTAAGGACTTAGGATCCTGGGTATTAGGGTGGATCAGTGCATAAGAGAGACATGGCCCCTGCTCTAATGGAGCTCACAGCCTATTGTCATATACCAAGATACCCCAGCAAACAGACAAGCATGAGTGATTTTAATTTGTGTCCCTTTATCCCTCCTTATGCTCCTCAACAATTCACTCCAAACATGGTTACAGTTCTTGCTCCTTTATTTTCCAAGTCACCACTAATAGAATGCATCTGTGTATTATAGACTTTTACTATTGGTTTAGGGATAATGCAGGGAAAACACTGCAGAGTTAGTAACAACTTAATCTAACATCAGACATTATCCTTTCTTAAATTTCTAATTCAGCTTTGCAGGAATTCCATGTAAGAATCCATTCGGGGCCATCTTCCTCAAATCCCTAACACACCACCATGTTGCTGCGGCCTGTTTCCTCCTTTTGGTTCCTCCTCTTTCTTCCACTCATTAACTTAAAAATGCCTGCTAGTTCATTTTGAAGAGCTCCCTATGGCTCAATCTCTCTCTTTCAGACAATGCTCAAAGAATCTGGCTACCTGTGCATGATCAACAAGTTCATTAAAGTACATCCCTACACAATATAGCAGTCCTCTTTCTATTTCATCCCCACCTCGCCACCACCAAATGCAAAAAAAAAAAAAAATGTCTTCAGGGTAAAAAATAGCATCATGGAAGGGGCACAATAATTCACAATCACGATATAAGTTCGTCACAGTGATGGCAGTACAGCATCGAGAATATAGTCAATGATTCTGTAACATCTTTCTCCGTTGATAGATAGTAACCACACTAGAGGGGGTGAGGATTTAATAATGTGGGGAACTGTTGAACCACTGTGCTGTATATTTGAAACCAACATAAGATTGTATATCAAAGATACTTCAATTAAAAAAAATAACATCATGGTACCAGAAGAACCGAATTACAAATATTAGTGCTAAAAGCTTTGTTTTTCTTAGACACTTTTCCTTTTCTATTACATTATGCTTTTTTCTCCAGTTTGAAGTATCTAAGATTGCTCAGAATATGTTTAGGTTGCTTAGTTTACATATTTATTAACAGAAATGCAATTAATCACATAGGCAAAGATTATGGGTTTTATTATATTTTCTCTTTAATATAGGTATTTAAACATTTATATCTATTTAAACCTATATCTCTATCTACTTATCTATATATTGGGAAAATATATGTGTGTATGGAATTTTGTGCATATATAAAAATAAACATATATAAATACAATAGATACATTATGCCATGAAAAGATTGATATTGAAAGAATAACAGTAGATTACAGAAAGCTTGATATTGAAAAAGGAAAAAGAAGAGATCTTCAGAATAGCTTCATTTCACTTTTCTCTTTATTTAGACATTGGTTACTTCTATACACAAACTTGTTTAAACCATCTTTTTTTTCTTAAAATGATCATTCAGATAAATGATTTGAATTTTTTATGCAGAAATAAACTGTTATTTCCCTTGACTAATTATTTTTGCGTAATGTAGACATAGATATTGCCTTAATATTCCCTCCACCAAGTACACTTCCTGTTGAGATGACGTCAAAGGACTTTGCAATGAGGACAGACCCATAAATCTACCTAGTTTCATACTGAGATGAAGATCTCCAAACTCATATTTGGTATAGGGCAAAAACAGTGCAATAAATCACATTCTCCAAAGGCATTTGACCTGACTGTAAATTATTTCCATGTTTTGTAGATGCAACAGACTGTTGTTGAAGGAAACTTGGTTGCTTTTGTGTATAATCCCTGGGAGATGAGGAATGGGCACCCTGGGCACAGATAGCATGCACACTATATTCCAACTTGGGTGTCATCTCCTGGGCTAGAGTAAATCCACTTTTATCTGACTACATTTAGCTTTCAAGAAGTATTTTTTAAGTGCTTGCCATGTGGTAGGCACTTTAAGAGGAGAAACCATCATTGCATCTTTAGTGGCCAAGTGAAAACAACAAAAAGAGAGACAAAACCTCTCATTTAGAGTTTTCTCTCTTTGGTTGGAAATGGCTTATTGCAGTTCTTCCTCAGTGGAATACTTTAACACAGTTGATTGCCAGACTCTACTTAGCTTTTATCATACAAAGCAAATAATTTTGAAAGCTAACAGTTTCCTGTTGTTAAAGAAAACATAGAGCATGTAGGAAGAGAGGCACAGATTTGGCATTGGTTAAGACTTGCAGGCCAAAAAATGAAATACTAATGTAGACCAAAATAAACCACTATAAAATCTGCTTGTCAAAATAGGAGTTATGTCTGTGTTCTGTAGACATGGAATTAGCCTTTGAATGTTTTCTCCTACGTAAACCTCCATAAAAGCTGCTAACAGCTGTGGAGACAGTGCCGAATGAATTTGATACTGGAGTCAGACCATCAGATCTTTCCAAAAGAGGTTTGATTTATTAAGGTTAAATTATAGCTATATCTGATTTTCTTGTTAATGTACAAATGGGGACAAGATGTCATTTTCCCACCACTCTCTTTCCATTTATGTACTTTAATGCACTTTAAGGCAGAGAATCTTTAAGTGAGAGAGCAAGCTTTACTGACTTTGGTACGTAATTGTTTACCATCAGTTAAAAGAAAGTAAAAAATGGATAGTGAAAAAATTAGTCCACCATTCCATTTCTATAAAACCAATTCATACTCATTTTGAAATAAATCAATTAATGAGAGACATGAGATTTAGAAAAGGAAATAGTTGATTTGGGCAGCTTTTCTGAAGGCATCTAAAGACTGAAGAAAACTCCCATCCTGCTTTGCTTTTCTGCTGTGCGGTGAATGCCCCTTGACATGTTTGCAACTTAAATGCAATGTGAAAAACTAAGGATAATTGAGTTCTAATTCTGTTTGAGCCATTAGCTAGCTGGGTCACCTTCAGTAAGTTCTTAAACATGTCTGGGCCTCAGATTTTATTTGAAAATAAAGGGATTCAGTACATTGTTTTCAGTTGTGCTCCACAGAATCCACAGAACATTTTCATGAAAGTTATAGAGCATGGAGTAGCAGGCAGGGTTCCTCCAGTCCTACCTCAGCCAAAGCAGCCCTGTTTCTCTCAGAATCATTTCCCTTGCCTTCCAAATAAGATTTTGTTTGGCAAAGATTTTGACACCAAAAACAATTAGAATTGCACCAGAGTGGTGATATCTTTCCCCCCTTCAAGTTTACGGTCCTTCCTCTCTGGGTCTCTAACTCCTTTATCCACTCTGAGCTGCCAGTTGCCAAGCAATTCATCTTCCTCCCTTATGGTAAAGAACCAGAGTTGGGTAAAATTAAACCCAGTAGGTGGGTTTCCCTGAGGATGCGATCCAGATTTCACTTATACAGGAAATCATGAAAGCTGTCCAACTCTTGGAAAAGAATCATTAAATGCAGTAAGATAGCTTTAGAGATTTTATAGTGGCTTATTTTAGTCTACATTAGTAATTTATTTTTGTTAAATCAGCCCCCACTAATGTCAAGGTGTGCTTGGGACTTTTACAAACTAGATTACTCTGAAGCATATTTTCCAGCTCTCAGCTCTCATAGTGACACAGAATATTTGTTCAGGCTTTTGTCCAGGGTTATACACAGTATTGAAAATATTTTTTTTTGCTGCTGTAAGTACTATTAACTATCTGTCCATTGCCAGATACATGACTCATTTTCAGCCCCAACTTTTCTGACTTTCTAAGACATAGGTCAATTATGGTTATCTATCATTAATATAATTCATCTTATGCCATGGTTGGTCCCTATCTTCCTTTCTCATGACTGTTTATTTTGCTTTCATTAAAAAAATGAATTGATAATTTGAATCATTTCATTTGTCTCCTCTTGCTATGCTCTGAGGACAGATCTATGTTTCACCTGTGTTCCTTAGCCTCTTTATTAATTTCTTGAAGTCTTCCTGCGCATGAGCGGACACCCACATTCAGCCCTAGCCCTGTCTTCTGACCGAACTCTCAAGGCCAATTTTCTTTTTGGCTCCATAATATCTCCAGTAGATGTCACACAAACACCTCAAATTCATCTGCCTCAAGCTAAGTTTGACTTTCCCCCATTCCCCAGCCCTCAGACCCATCTCTTTCTCTTTCATTCTAGTCCATTAAAATCTACAGGTTTTCTATGTCCTTTGTTCCTAGAAAAATCAATTTTTAGACCCTTTCTAAATGCTATTACATAACTTCTTTGAATTTAACAGAATAAACTAATAAAGATGCTAAAATAACAGTTCCCATTAAAGCAACGGTTGGGGGTCCTTCTAAAATTCATAATTGTTGTTTTCTTTCACCTTGTTTTTCTACTTTGTCACCACGTTTCTTTCTTTCTTTTTTTTTGGCATTATAACTTCTGGAGGTTTTCTTTTTAAATTTCATTCTCTACCCTTACCCTGTTAGCTCTCATTGATATCTCTATTCTCAAGATTTCTATGACACTTCACTGTGAAATAGGGTGTATCACCTACTTATTTTTAAATTAGATTTCAAATGGATTAGTTTGTTCTCCAAGGCAGGAAGTATTTTAAGGGATTATTTTTCCATCCATCATCCATCCATCCATTCCTTTATCTAGAGAATTTTCTGGGTCTACCAAATTCCGGGCACTGTATGAAGCCCTGGAACTGGAACTGTAGTTAAGAAAAATAAGGTTTCTGCCTCCATGGTATTATCCTGGGTTCTCCAACTGTGTAACGAACCTTTTATTTGGAACATAGAAAATGTGCATTTAACGCTTGCTAATGAATTGAATAGAAATTGATTAAATATGTGCCTGTCTTTTTTTCTAAAAGGAGACCCTTTTATTTTCTTTCTAGGCATCACTCTATTAGAGCTAGTTAAGCATAAGGCTTGACTGTTCTTGACCAGGGTTGATTCTGCTCCCCGTCCCTTGCACTCCCGGGACATTTAGCAATGTCTGGAGACATTCTCGCCATGCCTGAAGAGCAGGGTAGGGGCTGCTGGCATCTAGTGGGTAGAGGCCATCACTGCTGCTCAGCATTCTACAGTGTGCAGAACAGGCCCCACAAGAAAGAATTATCCAGCTAAAAATGTCTATAGGGCTTGAGAAGCTCTGGTCTATGATATGGAGTTCACATAAAATTCATTTTCTGGATAGCAAATACAAAGCCATTTGTTTCATTTATTAGGCTTTTTAAAAAATAAAAAGTCACAGAATAGTTTCTCTTTTTATGCCACTTTGAGCTTTCTTTGTTCTTATTAGTCATCAAACATCAGACAAATGACAAATGCTTTTAGATATACGGTGTTCTGGCTAAAAGTAATATAAAAGCTTAACAAAAGTGGCCTAAGTAATAATAAGATGTATTTTCCCCTTACTTTAAGCAACCCAAAGAATCAAGGGCCTCCACTACTGGACAATTTAGTAGCATAATGTTGACATCAAAGGTTTAGGATCTTTCCACTCTTCTACTTGTCTATATTCATCCTACTGGCTTTGTCTTCCAATGGCTCTCCTCCTGACTGAAAAATATCTGCTATGGTTCCAGGCATCCTAGGCAGACACAAACAATATGCAGTGGCAAAAGTGGGACTCCTTCTTTTTGTGCATATCTATTTAAGAGCAAGAAAGCTTTTCCCCAAGGATCTTCTTGTCATATGGTGTAGAAATACCCATATGCTATACCCATCCCTAACGAACCCTGGGCGAAGGGCATGAAATGCCATGACTGGCTTAGACTGTTCAGAATTTACCCATGAGTCATGGGAGATAGGTGGACACTTGAACATGACTGGGGCTCTGCCAGCAAAGAAGTGGGGGGCAAGGCAATTGGGAAGGAAATTACAAGTAGACACCCATTTTAACTGTGAGATCCATAGCGGAGGCCCTGACAGGTCACTGCCATTATAAGTCCCATCGTACTTTTCAGAAGAACAAAGATATTACCCTTGGCAGTTTGGCTCCATTCCAGACTGGAAAATTGCCTCCTGTTTCTAAAGTTGAAAGTGGAGAAATGAGACCTTTTCTTCTTAAAATAATATGTGAGAACTCATTTTTACTTTAGAAGTGACTAACAGGATAGGATAAGGGGTGAGGTGAGTTAATCACCTAGGTTCAAAATGACATTTTGTAGTGCCTCCTTAAATTTTGTGCCCTGGGTACCTCACCTGCCTTACCATATTCCAGGCCCTAGTGTCTATATTGTAATGGGGGCCTTAGATCGCATACATAGAGGATTTAAATATTTGAGAGTAGACTTGACACAACTGTCATTCAGCCTGCAATACATGTCCTTTTTTCTATGAAACGCCTTGAAAATAATTCCTTGCTCATGGAGAGACAGTCTTAGCCATTGGGTATATAACAATGCATGGCAATAGTTTTGTGAACCAGTAAAATTTGGTTATAAAATGATTTAAAAAATACTTTTCTCCTGAAGTCTTGACATGATCAGCATTGGGCGTGACCCAAAGACGGAATGAAGAACATGAATGGATGACTGTTTCCTTAGCAACCAGGACCATAAGTTTCTTTTGAAATGAGAAACCAAAAGAAATTGTTCTCCTATATTTTTCTTGCCTCCAGTTTAGTGGTTTAAACAATAGCAGCATAAAATTTTAATACTTATTCAACCAATGTTTATTGAAGATCTACCGTGTGCAAAGCAATAATTGGATCTTAAGAATTTAAATATGACGTCTTTTACCTAGAATCCATTCAACCTCATTATGAGATATATGGGCAACTCTGTAACGCAAGTCATCTATTAAAATTTTAGCTCTGGCTGCCTATAAGAATCGCGTAAGCATTGGCTTTTAAAAAACAAAGATGCTTGAGTCCCAATAGAACACGATGCAGTTGTGCTTATTCAGCATTAGCATTTCTTTAAAAGCGTCCCCCACGTGATTCTAACGTGCAGCTAGGAGTGAGAACCACAGCCCTAAGAAAATTTATGGTGTTGATAAATCAGTTAAATGAATTGAATGAATTACATCAGTTGGAAATTAGAGTTTTTAGAAAATTTCAGAGGGTGTAGTTCAAATTCTTCCCTGATATACCATTTTTCAGAGCAAGGTTTCACCGAACTAATAAATCAGGGCCCCGCTTAGTCATCTCTAATCCTACTGTGGCTTTTTGGATAGGGAAAGAGCTGATGGGAGGACTGTAGCTGCCACAAAACCCATCTAAAATCTCCTTCCTCACAGCCTCCAGAAACTATGTCCAGGAGAATAAGAATGTCTCAACTGGACATAGAGCCCCAGAGGCTCTGAGAAGAGTTGAGCTCTATCACCTCTTGGCCCCTTCCTGCCAAGGCTGAAGCTCCTGGAGACTGACCGACTTGCCCAACTTCTATTCTAGCAAGTGCGAGGGTTTGAGGACTGTGTGCACACTCAAGTTTGAAAGGCAGTGATGTATAATACGCCCAATGCTTCACCAGGATTACCTCCTTAAAATTGTATAACAAACTTATGAAAGAGGTGCCAATATGTACTTCCCTTTGATACCAACTTGCAGCTTAAGTAAGGTAAACAATTTGGCCAAATTAATACAGATAGTAAAATGCCAGAACTATTTGAATCACAGTAGGTTAACTTTCAATCGCATGCTCTATGTATCTACAAATAAAATAGTACTTTAAAAAATAACAAAAACTCACCCAGCAAGTAGCTCAACATCTTGGAACCTGGTTTGGATTCATCCTGCAACTATCAAAAATCAAGCACCAATCATCTTGTTATTCAACAACCATAAGCATTTGATCTGATGATCTCAACTGAAGCTGCACTGACATGAAAGGCTGTGGAAGCATTTGAAAGTCTCCATGAGACTTGTTAGAGTCAGTGGGTCCAACTGCTTCTCCCCACAGCTTAACCAAGAATTTTGAGAAATTGACATTCTGCTAAATCCTCTCCCCTGATCAAAACCCTCTGTTGAATTTCACAGGCTACCTAAGTCCTTGGGCACTAGTGGACCTGCCCAGATTAATACCTGAAATACAGTTTATCTTCTTTCTACATTCTGTTAGTCCCAGGTGATATGCAACATCTGAAATGGCCATTGAAAATTCTATCAGCTGCCAGGATGGAGGTGGAGAAGGGGAGAAATCATCATGTGTCAAAGGAAAAAAATTCCAAACAATTCCTCAGCTAGTTTCCATCAGCTAAGGAACAAATTCTCCCAGCTCAAGTCAAAACAAAATTGTTTTCAAAATATTTTTTCAGTTAACGGTATATGGCCTTAAAATTTAGTTTTCCTGAGGTCTTTTCAAATTCAAGAGGTGACATGCAGGAAAAATATGTCATATTCACTTGTTTGCTTTTAAAAAGACAAGGCAGCCCTCACCTGGTTTGGATGACTCTTTTCAAGTTCATTTCTAAAAACAACTTAAAAGAAAGAAGACTAATCAAACAAGAAGCATGGCAAAACTCCATAATGAAAGAACATGTTTTACCAACTCAGGCTTTGAGGAAGTTGGGCTGTTTAATCCAAACAACTGCTTCTGAGACTGGATTGCCCAGTTCCACACACGAAATGGGTAGAGGTGGCTTTTTTCCATTATAATCACAGTCCCCTACCGTTAATATCTGTGTCTTCCATCTGGGTTTGCTGGTAACATTGATTAGGTTGTAGATGAATATTTCTTTGAACAGAAAGATTCAACAAAGTTTGCTTTTCAAAATATCTCAATGGTCACCTTAAATTGTTTTACTTTTTGGGGGTAAAAGGACCACTTGCAATTTTTTATATGGCTGTTTAGGGATATCTTATGAGATTCTAAGTATCTTACGTGAAATTTTTCTGTGCTTTGAAAGAGGCAACCAACATGAGAATGTAATGGGAAGATAGCAAGTTCTTAGCAAGTGGTCTTCTGGAAAAACTGTGAAAAAGTCTGGAGGTTTAGGATTTGTACTTCTCTTCTAAATAGGAAAATAGAATGGCAGCCTTAAAAAGTTATATTGACAGCATATAGCAAGCTTGGAAAATATGAGCCAAGTTCAATAGACTGTAATGGTCAAGGTGTGTCACACTGATGATTGCAAGCTATTTTAGGACACTGAGGATGAGAGTAAAGGGATCCAGTGATCATTTAGTGATTTCTGCCATAGGTAATTGTGGTTGGGGGTGGCAAGAGGGGTGGTCACCCACGCACCACATTATTTGGCATATATGATCTCATATCTTGTTTCTCATATGACCACTAAGAACTATGTATATTTTCCCTTCTCCAAAAGGCTTATGTACTTAGGCCTGCTGTGCTCATCTCATTCTCTACATAATTAAATCAGGAAGCCATCAGTGGGTTAGCAAGAAACAAAACGATGCAATCTGAATAGCGAATGACGATTTAATTCTCTTCCTGGGTTTACGCCTAGGAGAGTTTGAAAAGATTTTTGTGTACCTATCATTATACATGGGCATTATGTATATATATCATTTTTTTCATGGAAATAGATATACCTATATACGTAAATCTCTAACATTTTTCGTGGGAAGAAATCCAAATAAGTCATCTGGATGATATGATGGAATGAAATACACCTCCTGCATCTCTGACGACCCAGCCAATTGCAGTAGAAATTGATTGACCCGGGGTGAGAACTTGTAACTGATGTGAAACAGGCACCTTAGTGGCAATGGAAAGAGATTTTAGCTGCTGCATCTAAGGAGTCCAGTCTATGTTCCTGACCTGAAGGAGAAAATCGGGCCAGCAGTGAGCCCCGGAGGACTGACACTGGTGGTGGGGTGGGGTGGGGTGGCTGGGTGTTGGTTAATGGGTCAGAATTCAGGAGCAGGGACAGTTTCCCAATCCTACAGTTCTTTGAAACTTGGGTTTCTACCTTTCACGACTCTACTTGCCGTTTCCTTGCCATTTGCTGCCCATTCACTCATATAATCCTAAATATTTAAGGTTTCTTTTACAGGTGATCCTATTTCAAGGTACATATATCTATAACGTTGAAGTAGTAACAACTGGTGTAACAAATAAACCACAAAATTTCAGTGAATTAATTCAAGACTTTTTTCTTCATTCACATAAAGTTCAGTTGGCAATGGAGAGAAGTTAGGACTCCCTTCTCCCCACTTTGCACTGCCCTGAATTCAGACACATGGCCATTCTGTCCAGGAAGACTGGAAAACAGTTCAGCCAGGTGTTTAGAAGGAAAGGGAACAAGTTGAACATTTAGTCTATGCTACGAAGGTGTTGACAGCTCCTCTAACCAGCTGACCAACTACATTAATCCTTGTAGGCGAATTATATTTCTAAATATATTGTGTCTTACCCAGGTAGTTGTATTAATTTAGTTTGTCGGTTCTTTCAATTTTCTTGCTTCATGCTACGTCTTTACGTCTTTGACTTATTAAAAAAACCATGACTATTCTTTTGCATGTTGCTTTATAGAGCACCTAGTATGGCTTCATGACAAAAGAGATGATAAAGAGTTTATCTTTCGTGATAATGATAACAGGAAACATTCAATCAGTAGCACATGACCAGTCTGCAAATGCTTCACAGTATCTCATTTTGCATTTATAGCACTCTCAAAATGAAGACTCTTAGCTCTTTTATCTTTGTGCCAAAAAAATGACAGGTGATAACTGAGTATCCACAAACAACCCCAACAGTCTGCCTGAAGGATGTTGGATCTGGTCAGAAACAAATGTAGCAGAACAATAGATTCAAATTGAAATCCATTCTGATCTAGTTCTGTTTTTCCCTTCCATTATTTCTTTTTTTCCTTTAACTTCTCTTCTTATGTCTTTACTTCCTTCTCCATTATTATATACCAGAAACAGCCCTGTTCCTTGCCAGTTGGCATAATTTCAGAATATTCTGAGACTAAAACGCAGAAAAATATGACACTATGACCACAATTATTCTCATTTTGATTGAACCAGGTACATGACGTGAGTTGGAATGGTTCAATCCAAACCAAATAGTTTCATAATTCTCTATTTGAATTAGCACTGTTTCTCCAGCATAGTATGTATATGCCATGTCCTGATGGCAGCAAATAGATGGTTTGGGGCATCACAGGACTGGATCTGTCATGTTCTACTGGAGATGGGAGACCAATATAGGCTTAACTGATGTACTAGGTAAAGAACTGGTTGATTACCCTTCTGACTCTTCATCAGTTATAGGACAAATCAGTTTTGAATTGGCATTGCACTGTCAATATGAATGAGTTCATAAGAATATGTAAATAGAGCATTTAAGAATTCTTTGCAAATATGTCATCACTTTAGAACATTCATAACATTTTCCATCAGTTGATTTTGTCATTCTTTGGAATATTTATTCACTGAAAGATAAAACGTATGGGTTCTTTTTTAGTTGATATCTGATTCAGCCCCTCCTGTTACTTTAAAAATGACCCTGAACTACCCAGTCCCTCACCAAAATCTCAGTGAATATACACTTAGAGATTTACAAGATATACTCAGAGGCTTGCTTTATTTAAAAATCCCTTTTAATGGTTTGATTCTGGAAAGTAAAACTTAAAACATCTTGTCAAGTACTTCTACGATGGTTATTAAAAATACATTTGTATTTTAGGAGAGATTTAAACCATATGTTCTTATTTGCTCCCACTCAGCACACTGAACCACTATTTGCAAGAGACAATCAAAATGCAAAAAGCTACGAAGAGAATTCTCTTAAAAATAGTTTCATGTGTTTCTACTTTGAGCATAAAGTGACACTTTTTTCCCCACCTGCCAGCACTGAGCACACCTGGAAAAGTTTATATTTAGCCAAAATTTAGACCTCATAAAACCAGAATTATATTGAGACTTGGCACGCTTTTATTTGTTGGAATGAGGACTGAGTTTGAAGTTAGAACGCTGCCTTAAATTTCCTCTGGCCATTTTTCTTCTCTTTTTTCCCCCCAGCCATTTAAACAATCAGAAGATTGGATATCAAGCAGCATTTATCTAAGTATTTTAAAACTGCCAAAATAAAAGCTAATCATTTTGTAATCATTTTGTAATCAGTATGCATAGAAGAGAAGAAGTAAAGCAGTTGCTGCCTGTTTGCTGACAAAATATTTAATCCAAACATTTAATTTCAATCTGCCACTGTTCTCAGCCAGTATAATTACTTTAAGCAAATACCACGTTGGAAAAAATGGTTTCATCCACTGAAATGTAAATAATACAATATAATCATCACCACACTCAAATTCATATACTATAATTTATTTGGATCAATTTCATAAACACGGGTGTAATAAATGTTTAAATTATTATAAACATGTGGATGCAGGCTACACTTAACAGGAACTGATTTACTCTTTCTCATTGGCTACATATACCTGAAATAGAGAACTGCTGAACCAAGCAAATCACATGGCTCTTCTTAAAATATTAAGAGGGATGAGAAAAATGGTTTTATATACTTTTTTGTCATTATGGCAACATTAGACAAAGCATGTAACTTATAAGAACTGGCAGAATCATTTCTCTGATATGCATGTTTTGTAGAATATGTTAAATGTAAGTTTATTTAAATAAAAGTTTCTAGACATTTTATAGAAACAACAGATAATCTCTACCTTGAAAGAGGTCACCATCAAGGAAAGTTCTAATTTTTAAAAACAAGTATCAATATAAAATATCACAGTGTGAAAAGAAACTACCTTATAGCAAGGCCTTTGTCTTATTTATCTTTGTATCCTCAGAATCTACCAAATGCTTGACATATAGAAGGTGAAGATACGGGATGCGCTCATGGTGGCGCTCAATCCGTGCTCAGCCATTCTGGTTGAATCTGCTTTACTCACCATTCCCCCACAGACAAGCATTATTTGAATATTTTTGGTGAAGGAGAGGCCAATTATCAGCCTACGACCCCCATCTGACTCAGGTTGGTGAACCTACAAGATGATCTAAAAAAAAGGCTTTTTGCAGAAGCTCTGAACCAATTAAATCAGGTTCCTCTAAACTAAAGTACTGGTCAATAAATACTAGTGTATTTTTAAAAGTCTACTTAAAAACTAAGACTGTTAAAATATTCTTACTTTGATGTCTGAGATTTGTTTCAAAATAATATAGGAGCAGGAAAACTTGTATATATTTTGGGTAAACCAAAGTTGGTCCCGAATTGAAAATTCTGTAAACTGGTGATAAATCTATAAAAAATTATTATATTAAAAATATAATACTTTGTACACTTTTAGTAATTTTCCATATTAGAAAATTTTAAAACTCTATTCCTATACCTCCAGCCAGCCCTAGGCCTGTGCAATGCAAGGCACTTCTCCATAATCTATTGAATATTTAGTTGTACAACATTCTAGTATCTCCCAAAGATACTTCTGCTTTTGTACTTAACTTTATCTATAGAAAAGAGAACTGGATTAGCGCTTTCAGCTGTTTGTAACAAAAACTTAACCAAATGTGGTGTATACAATAAAGACCTTTATTCCTCTCAAAATAAGATGTCTGAAGATAGATATTTCTAGGAACAATTAAAATAATGCCAAAGATATCTTTACCATCTTTGTACTTTGTCTTCTTCAGTGATATTTAGTCAAAATTTAGGCCTCATAAATTAAGCTTGTATTGATCTCAAGATAGCAGATGTCTGCTAAATTCCTACCACAATAGTAGACCATATCAGATTAAAGAAGAAAATTTTTCCCATGTTTCTCTGTTTAATAAATTATTTCATGAAACGCCATAGCAAAATTTTTTAATGTCTCATTGCCCACTGACTAGATATAGAGAGACTGGAAAATTAATATTTGATATTTTCAGTTTCTATAACTCAGAGAGCCTTTCTGCAGCAGGCAACATGGTAAGAGGTGTACAACAGGCTTTTGTATAGACAGCCAACAATGATTCCTAGTAGATCTCAGTGAATGGCACTAACATGGCACCTGTATTAGTTACACTTGCCAAAATAATGCTGGGTAACAAATATCACACAACCTCAGTGTTATAAAATATACCTTTTTAAAGAACATTTCTGAACTGGACTTGACTATGTCATCTAGTCTCATTCATGAATCTAGGGTTAGGGGAAGGTTGGCTTGGCCGGTCTTGGCTGATCTTGGCTGGGTTGCTCACATAGCTGGCCAGTTGTCTGATAGATGAACTAGGATGGTCTTGGTTAATATGGCTGGGGAAAAGGCTCTGTTCTCATGTCTCCAGCTCCAGCAGTTTAGCCTAGGCATATTTTTATGGACATGACAGAGAGACAAGAGCAGAAGCAGGAAAACACAAGAATTTTTTTCAAGTTTATGCATGCATCAAATCTGTTAACTTCTCAATGATCAAAGCATTACCTACATATCAAGATGTTAGGAAGAAAACTCTTCCTTTTTTCTGAGAAGAACAACAATAAACATGGCAAATCTTACCTACAGAAAAGAGCAAGGAATTAGAGCTGTTAATACAACTAATTTACCAAACCATCCCTTGGAAAAACTAGAGATCAGTGGCCAATCTTGATACTTCTCTTTATCCTCAGCTCCCATTCCCAAAACAATTAAATCCTATCCTATTTAGGAATATTTCTTCCTAAATGTCTCTCAAAGCTTTCCTGTACTCTCCATTTTATAACCAGTACCCCAGTGCAAGTTTTTAATGAGGATTCTGTAATACCATCTTCATTGCTGCCCCTGTGAAGAGGCCCACAATAGCTAGGCTGAACTTTTAGATATGTGAATCTGAATTCGTGATACTTAAACATTTCAGTGACTCAATATTGCTCCCCAATAAAAACAACTCCTTAATATGGCCTACAAATACTCAAGATTTTGGACCCTACTTACTTATTTTGTTTTATCTTGGGCCATACTCTCCACCTTTTAGTTCCAGTGTATTTACAGTCCCTGGTAGTTTCTCTCTTCTCCTCTGATATAGTTTCTTTGCACATATTGTTTCTTCCGGAAATACTCTTCCATCTGCTCTTTGTCTAAATAACTCTGACTCATCTCTCAAGTCTCTGCTTAAGTGTCACTTTTCAACAGTTTTGCCTGATCTT
>JAVSCE010003565.1:0-10964 GCA_032199065.1 Smutsia gigantea
GTACTATGCCATTACCAAGGGGGAATTCTGTATATTTTAAAAATATATAGATTAATATTTAATGTGCCTTAATAAAGGCAGAATAATTCTACCTTGGAAAATAATTTTTATAAAATATAATATGTCATCATTTTATTACATTTGTAGAAAAAGCATTTCCATTTCTATTGCCTGTCTTCATACCATCATATGGACTTTTGACCTGGTTGAGACTTTAGATACAATCTGTGGATATGGGAAACAAAAGCAAAGCCCTGAAGTGGGAACTGATTTCTCCAATTATTAATAGCATGTTAGTAGAAAACATGGACTAAAACTAAGGTCTCTTAATTACCATCAAACATGTTTCATTTTGACTCAGTAGCTACCTGATCTAAGGGTTGGGTTTAAGGAAGTAATTCTTTTTATTTTTCTTCTGCTATACCAACTTTCACTAGTACATCTTTGAATGGGAAAACTGTGTGCAAAT
Organism: Smutsia gigantea; assembly: GCA_032199065.1. Taxonomy (NCBI): domain Eukaryota; kingdom Metazoa; phylum Chordata; class Mammalia; order Pholidota; family Manidae; genus Smutsia; species Smutsia gigantea. The sequence continues at coordinate 470 of JAVSCE010003565.1, forward strand.
TTAATTGAATCTGCAGCATACGAAGTACACATTAGCATAATTTTGACCTAAGGAGAGTTGATATTTTTTGGCATGTGTTAATAAAGTACATACCTGGTTTTCATTCAAGGATTTTGAATAAGTGGAGAAATTATGGGACAAAAACTGTGAGCTTAAATGTCGTAAGGGAACAATATATTTGAAAAGTAATTACATGTATCACTTTGTATGATTTAATAAATATACTCTGAAAAAGCTGAACTTTTAAATAACAGTATTTTGCGATTACTTTGAATAACACCTTTTCTGTTGAGATGAAGCAATTATCTAGAGATGAATAAGTGACCAAAATGCAGAATAATAAAAAGGTGAATAAAGGAGAAAAGCATAATTAATAATATGTGAGTAATACATTTCTAGCAGCACAATCTTGTTACAAAGTGATAATAAAAAGTTGTAAACATGGCCAAATATTTACAGGTATTCATGACAAAGGCTGAGTATTTATCAAACGGTCTATAATGGTCACTTGTAAATAAGATGCATTACTTAGGAAAAGCAAAAACCTTTCATCCTAAATGCTATACAACCTTAATTTTGGTATAGGTGTGCTTTGTAACTTACTCTATCAAATTCTTATTTATTTCCCTTTGCCATTGTACAGAAGGAATGAAAAACATCTTGTCATTTCAGGAAAACTGGCATACACATATTGCTATGTCAGCTTCCTAAATGGCTGTTTTGGGCAGGCATTAAAACTACAAGCTATATAATAGTTCCAAGGATAATGTCTCTATATCATTGTACTCCTAGCTTGTAAATTTAGTTTTTACAGAAGTATGAGATGTTCTAATCTTATTTAAAACTTATTATACCAATTAACCTCTTTAATTACTTCAAAACAAAATTTCCATTAGTATTTACATTCTATAGAACTGATAGAATTGGTTGACTTTCAGGAGTTTTTGTTTGGCCCATGTGTTTGAAATTTGTGACATTTTAAGATGAATAGTATAAGACCTTCTTAAGTTATAATACCACACGTTTCAAATCTGGGTATTCTGCTGCATTTTAAAAATTACTTTAGTTTATTTTAACTTGTAAGTAAAACCCAAAAATCTGCTTACATAAATTGTATATAGGACTTTCAGTTTTCAGTTGTACATGTAAGCTTGGAAGTTGCCACTGTGACCTCACAACAAGTGAAAAGTCAACAGTTCTTTAATCCATAAGAGAAGTGAGAACACAAGGCAAGATGCTACTCTCAACACCTGATAGACTGACAGGTGAGTAGAGCAGTCAAAACTTACTGGAACAGAGGCTCATGAGCAGAAACCACCATATGAATCAGTACTAGGTAGGAAAACCTGAATTAAAAGTGATTAATTACTGGAGACAGTATGAATTACTCTGAAAGTTAAAAACTCTAGGAGGACCCAATCATAGGTAGACTCCCACACTTTTGTGAGTTTTACTTTTAGGAGCAGGAACAGGTTGCATAGTAAATATTGGAGAAAAATCATCTTGTACTTCCAGCAGGGGGAAGAGAAAAGTAATCATTCTGAAATGTGCCAGAGAACTATCTTCTTAACAAGGCCTGCCCTCATGAGAAACCAGTTAAGGAGGACTTAAATTGCTGGAATAACATAAGAGCTTAAGTGACCAAGAAAAAGGGAATTATCCAAGTGCAGAACACTCTAGTCTAGACTGAGTGACTACTCCACCAAATGACTAGGCCATTCTGGCCTTTCCAAGGATGGGAAACTAAGAAGCAATTGTGAAGTTCACACTCCAAAGGCACAGGCTCACTAAAAGGCTGAGATATAAAGAAAGGAAATGCATCAAAGAAAGAAGTGAAGGTAAAATAAAAAATTTTCATATTCCTGTTTGATCTAATAGATAACAGTTGGTTCAAAATAATAGTAACAAATAATGTAGTTGATTATGTACACTTATGTGTATATATATATATATATATATATACATATAATGTATGTGTGCATATATATATATATATACACATATGTATATATATCTGAAATGAATGACAAATTGATATAAAGGATTAGAGGAAGGAATTAAGATTTTGTTTTTATAAGGTACTACTGTGAAGCAGTAGAGTGTTATTTGAAAGTGGACTTCGATTACTTGTAAACGTATATTGCAAACTCTAGGGTAACCATAAAAAAAATAGAAAAAAGAAGTATAACTGATGTGATGTACTAAGAAAGGAGAGAAAATAGAATGATAAAAAATGCTCAATTAAACCACAAGGGACAGAACCAGTTGCAGACAATACTAGGGACAAAGAATAAGGGCAACAAAGAAAATTAACATATATGGTGGATATTCATTCAACTACATCAATAATCACTTTGAATGGAAATGGTCTAAATGCACCAATTAAAAGACAGAAATTGTCAGAATGGTCCAAAACCACAACCCAACTATATGTCGTGTACAAGAAACTCCCTATAAATGTAAAGACACATATACATTAAAAGTAAATGGAGAAAAATATATATGCTAACACTAATTAAAATAGGGGTAGCTATATTAATTCTAGACAGGGAAGACTTCAAAGCAAGAAAAGTTATCACAGATAAAGAAGGGCATTACATAATGGAAAAGGGGTCAATTCTCCAAGACATAACAATGCTTAATGAGTATGTACCCAACAAAAGAACATCAAACTACATGAGTCAAAAACTGATAGAAGTATAAGAGGAAACACATGAATCCACTATCGCAGGTGGAGAATTTAACACTCCTCTATTGAAAATGGACAGATTCAGCAAGCAAAAAATCAGTAAGAACTTAGATGAGCTCAATAGGCCTATGAGTCAACTTGATGTAATTGACGTCTATAAACTACCTCATCCAGCAAAAGCACAACACAAACGCTTATCAAGTCCATATGGAATATTCACTAAGATAGACCCCATTCTGGGTCATAAAACGCAACTTGAGGTTTCAAAATAGAAATCATACAATGTTTGCTCTCAGATCACAAATTAACCTAGAAATAAGAGAGACAGAACAAACTGCTAATATCAGAAATGAAAGAGGGTGTATCACTACAGATCCCATGGACATTAAAAGGATGACAAGGGAATGCTCTGAACAATGCTGTGCTCACAAAGTTGATAAACCTAGATGAAATGGACCAGTTCCTTGAAAGATACAATTTACCAAAATACGTTCAAGAAGAGATAGACAACCTAAATGGACTTTTATAAAGAAATTGAGTAAATAATAATCTTCCAAAACAGAAATCATAGGCCCAAATAGGTTCACTAGTGAATTCTCCCAAACATATAAGGAATAAATTATACCAAGTCTCTATAATCTCTTTCAAAGGAAAGTAGCAAAGGAAATATTCCCTAACATATTTTATGAGAACAGCATCATCCTAATACCAAACCAGGCAAAGACATTGTAACTAAAGAAAACTACAGACCAGTATCTCTCATGAACATAAGAATGCAAAAATCCTTTATGAAATATTAGCAAATTGAACTCATTTTGTTTTATTTTATTGTTCTCTAATGACATATGATGCAGAGTACTTTTCATTTGCTTATTTCCCATCTGTATCTCTTCTTTGACGAAGCCGCTACTCAGATATTTTGTCATGTTTTAGGTGTTTTTTTTCTTACTGTTGAGTTTTGAGTTCTTTGTATATTTTGAATATAAGGTTTTTTTCTTATCAGATAAGTGTTTTGCAAATATTTTGTATCAGTTTGTGCCTTGACATTATTATCTCAAAAGTCTTTCACAAAGCAAAACATTTTTTAGCTTTAATTAAATGCAACTCATCAATTTTTATTTTATGGATGATAATTTTGCTGTTGTATCTAAAAACAGCATTAACATCATTAGTGATAAGTTGCATTGATAATATCTATTCTTGATATGAGTAATAAGAGGCATTTTGCCTCTACTGTCTTCCAAAAAATCCGTAAGCCAATATAATCATGAGAAAAACATAAGACAAATCCCAGTTGGGGTAATTCTAAAAATGTCTGATTATCACTCCACAAACCTGCCAAGTGCATCAAAAATAAGGAAAGCCTGAGAATCTGTCATAGTCAAGATGAGCATTTAGGAGACATGAATATTAAACTGGGTATCTTGGATGAAGTTTTGTAATAGAAAAAAATACATTGTGTAAAACTTAATAAAGTCTGAAAAAAGTATGCACATTAGTTAATATTAATGTATCAATATTGATTCATTAGTTTTGACAAATGTACCACACTATATATTATTAAGGGAAACTGGGTTTTTATTATATGGGAACACTGTGTTGTTACCTTTGCAATTTTTCTGTATCTTTAAAGGTATTATAAAAAAATTATTTAAAAATAGGTTATTGAGTCAGGGGGAAGATGGCGGCATGAGCAGGGCGGCAGAAATTTCCTCCCAAAACTGTATAAATCTATGAAAATATAGCAAATACAACTATTCCTAAAAGAGACACCAGTACAAACAGGAAAGCACACAGCGTGCAGCCACACCTGAGAGGTCTCGGCACCCCGCGAGATGGGTAGGATACGGAGCCGAGACCCAGCAGCATCCAAGCACTCACCCAACCCAGCGCACTGGCAGGAGGAGAGAATTCAGAGCTGGGAGCGAGTGGAAGAGCAGGTCTGCAAAATACCCAGCCCCGGTGCTCTGCGCTGGGAACACTGACACACATCGTGCAGTGGATTTGACATCGGAGAGGCAGATGGTGCAGGTTTTGAGCCGGGAATGCACTGGCACCATGCAGCCAGTGCCCCGGGACAAGAGAAAAGCGGGCGCAGTTTGTAGTGGTCTCACAGAGGCGGGGGGCCCAGCGAGGGAACACCATCGCCTTGGCAGGCTCAGCCCTGAAGGCTGGAAGTCCTGAGGAACCTCAGACACCTTAGATGGTGACTGAGAAAAGGGAGCAGGCACACTAAAACTATACAGGGACAAAAGCCTGCCATTCGTTCCGACCCTGGCCAGAGCTACAAAGAGAGGCAAGGCCGCAGCTCCGGATTAGTGGAGCAACAGCGACACCTACAGCACACATAGAGAATCCACTCCAGGGGGGCGTTTTTTCTTTTTCTTTTTCCCTTTCCTTTTTCTATCTTTTCTTCTCTTCCTTCTTTTCATGCTTGTTTGCTTTTTCTTCTTTTTTTGTGTGTGTGTTTTTTCTTAAGTCTTAAAGAGCCCAGCTGACATACATGGCACCTACCAGCGACCACTCGTATCAACATGAAAAGACAGAGGAATATGATACAGACAAAAATCACCCAGACGCAGACAAGCCCTGAGAAGGAACCTGAAGGGATGGAAATACTGAATCTTCCTGAAAAAGAATTCAGAGTAAAAGTCATAACATGCTGATGGATCTACAGAGAAATATGCAAGAGCTAAGGGAGGAAGTGAGGGAAGTCAGGAAAAACAATGCAGAAATGAGAAGCCATCGACAGCTCACCAGCACACTGGACAAGATGTAAGAGACTGTTAATGCAATAGAAATCAGAGAACAGGAACACAGGGCAGCTGAGGCAGAGAGAGATAAAAGGATTGCTAGGAATTAATGAATATTAAGAGAACTGTGTGACCAATCCAAAAGGATCAATATTCACATAATAGGAGTAAAAGAGGAAGAAGAGAGAGAAAAACGGATAGAAAGTGTCTTTGAAGAAATAATGGCTGAAAACTTCCCCATGCTGGTGAAGGAAATAGTCTCGCAGTCCATGGAAGCCCACAGATCTCCTAAGACAAGGGACCCTAGGAAGACAAAACCAAAACACATAATAATTAAAATGGCAAAGATCAAAGATAAGGACAGAGTATTAAAGGGAGATAGAGAAAGAAAAAAGATTACCTTCAAAGGAAAACCCATCAGACTTCTCAACAGGAACCTTACAGGCTAGAAGAGAATGGCATGATATATTTAACACAGTGAAACAGAAGGGCCTCAAACCAACACTACTGTATCCAGCACAATTATCATTTAAATATGACAGAGGGATTAAACAATTTCCAGACAAGCAAAAGCTGAGAGAATTTGCCTCCCATAAAACACCTCTACAGGACATCTTAAAGGAACTCCTCCAGAGGAAGCACTGCTAAGGCTAAAAAGCTGTCAACATGGAAAAAAAAAATCATAGCAATGAAAGCCCACCATCCAAATACTAACTAAAGGCAAAGAATAAAACACATAGTATATAAAGAATGGAGGAGGAAGAATAAGAAGGAAGAGAAATAAAGAAACATCAGACTGTGTTTACAATAACTTAACAAGAAAGTTAAGTTACATTGTTAGATAGTTAAGAAGCAACCCTTGAGCCTTTGGTAACCATGAACCTAAAGCTAGCAATGACAATAAGTACATATCTATCGATAATCACCCAAAATGAAAATGGACTGAATGCACTAATGAAAAGACACAGAGTAATAGAATGGATAAAAAAGCAAGACACATCAATATGCTGCCTACTATAAACTCACCTCAAATGCAAAGATATCCCCAGACTAAAAGGGAAGGGATGGAAAAGATATTTCATGCAAATAAGAAGGAGAAAAAAGCAGTTGTAGCAATACTTCTATCAGACAAAATAGATTTCAAAATGTAGAAAGTAGCAAGAGATAAAGAAGGACATTACATAATGATAAAGCGGTCAGTCCAACAAGAAGATATAACCATTATAAATATATATGCACCCAACAGAGGAGCACCAGCATATGTGAAACCAATACTAACAGAATTAAAGGAGGAAATCGACAGCAATGCATTCATTTTAGGTGACTTCAACAGACCACTCACTCCAAAGGACAGATCAACCAGACAGAAAATAAGTAAAGACACAGAAGCACTGAACAACACATGAGAACAGATGGATCTAACAGACATCTACAGAACTCTATACCCCAAAGCAACAGGATACACATTCTTCTCAAGTGCACAGGAACATTTTCCAGAATACATACTAGGCCACGAAAAGAACCTCAGTAAAATCGAAAATATTGAAATTCTACCAACCAACTTCTCAGATTTTAAAGGTATTTAACTGAATTAAATTTTAAAATAAAACAAAAAGGCTCACAAATACATGGAGACTTAACAAAATTCTCCTAATTAATCAATGGGTCAACGACCAAATCAAAAGAGAAATCAAAGAGTATATGGAGACAAATGACAACAACACAAAGCCACAGCTTCTATGGGACTCAGCAAAAGGCAGTTCTCAGAGGAAACTATATGGTAATCCAGGCCTAACTAAAGAAAGAAGAATATTCCCAAATGAATAGACTAAAGACACAATTACTGAAATTGGAAAAAGAAGAACAAATGAGACCCAAAGTCACCAGAAGGAGACATACAATAAAGATCAGAGAAGAAATAAATAAAATTGAGAAGAACAAAACAATAAAAAAAATAAATGAAACCAAGAGCTGGTTCTTTGAAAAAATAAACAAAATAGATAAACCCCTAGCCAGACTCATTAAGAGAAAAATAGAATCTACACACATAAACAGAAACATAAATGAGAAAGGAAAAATCATGATGGATCCCACAGAAATACAAAGAATTATAAGAGAATATTATGAGAATCTATATGCTAGGAAGCTGGAAAACCTAGAAAAAATGGTCAACTGTTTAGAAAAATACAACCTTCCAACACTGACCAAACAACAAACAGAAAAACTAAACAGACCAATCACAAGCAACGAAATTGAAGTGGTAATCAAAAAACTACCCAAGAACAAAACACCCGGACCAGATGGATTCACCTCTGAATTCTACCAGACAATAGAGAAGAAATAACACCGATTCTCCTTAAAGTTTTCCAAAAAAAATAGAAGAGGAGGGAACACTTCCAAACTCATTCTATGAAGCCTGCATCACTTTAATGCCAAAACCGGGCAAAGACCTCACCAAAAAGAAAACTGCAGACCAATATCTCTGATGAATGTGAATTCAATAATACTCAACAAAATATTAGCAAAATGAATTCAAAAATACATCAAGAGGATCATACCATGATCAAGTGAGATTCATCCCAGGGATGCAAGGATGGTACAACATTCGAAAATCCATCAACATCATCCACCACATCAATAAAAAGAAGAACAAAAACCACATGATCATCTCCATAGATGCTGAAAAAGCATTTGACATAATAGAACATCCATTCTTGATTTAAACTCTCAACAAAATGGGTATAGAGGGCAAGTACCTCAACATCATGAAGGCCATATATGAGAAACCCACAGCTAACATCATACTTAACAGCGAGAAGCTAAAAGCTTTTCATCTAAGATTGGGAAAAGACAGGGATGTCCACTCTCTCCACTCTTATTCAACATAGTACTGGAGGTCCTAGCCACAGCAATCAGACAAAACAAAGACATACAAGGCATCCAGATTGGTAACGAAGAAGTCAAATTGTCACTATTTGCAGATGACATGATATTGTACATAAAAACCCCTAAAGACTCCACTCCAAAACTACTAGAACTAATATCTGAATTCATAAAAGTTGCAGGACACAAAATTAACACACAGAAATCTGTTGCTTTCCTATACACTAATGATGTACTAATAGAAAGGGAAATCAGAAAAACAATTCCATTCACAATTGCATCAAAAAGAATTAAATACCTAGGAATAAACCTAATGAAGGATGTGAAAGACATGTACTCTGAAAACTACAAGACACTCCTAACGAAATTAAAGAGGACACTACCAAATGGAAACTCATCCCATGCTCTTGGCTAGGAAGAATAAATATTGTCAAAATGGCTATACTACCTTAAGCAATCTACAGATTCAATGCAATCCCTATCAAACTACCAACAGCCTTCTTCAATGAACTGGAACAAATAATTCTAAAATTCATATGGCACCACAAAAGACCCCGAATAGCCAAAGCAATCCTGAGGAGGAATAAAACAGGGGGAATCACGCTCACTGACTTCAAGCTCTACTACAAAGCCACAGTAATCAAGACAATTTGGTATTGGAACAAAAACAGACCCTCAGACCAGTGGAACAGAGTAGAACATCCAATCATTAACCCAAACATATACAGTTAATTAATATTTGATAAAGGAGCATTGCATGTACAATGGGGAGATGACAGCCTCCTCAGCAGCTGGTGTTGGAAATACTGGACAGCTACGTGTAAGAGAATGAAACTGGACTACTGTCTAACCCCATACACAAAGGTAAACTCAAGGTGGATCAAAAACCTGAGTGTAAGTCATGAAACCATAAAACTCTTAGAAAAAAACATAGGCAAAAATCTCTTGGACATAAACATGAGCGACATCTTCATGAACATATCTCCCCGGGCAAGGGAAACAAAAGCAAAAATATACAAGTGGAACTATATGAAGCTGAAAAGCTTCTCTACAGCCAAGGACACCATCAGTAGAACAAAAAGAGATCCTACAGTATGGGAGAATATATTCATAACTGATGTATCTGATAAGGGGTTGACATCCAATATATATATAAAGAACTCATGCACCTCAACAAACAAAGAGCAAATAATCCAATTAAGAAATGCGCAGAGGACATGAATAGACACTTCTCCAAAGAAGCAATTAATTTGGCCAACAGGCACATGAAAAGATGCTCCACGTCGCTATTCATCGGAGAAATGCAGATTAAAACCACAGTGAGATGTCACCTCACACCAGTGAAGGTGGCCAACATCCCAAACACAAACAACAACAAATGTTGGCAAGGATGTGGAGAAAAGGGAACCCTCCTATGCTGCTGGTGGGAATGCAAATTAGTACAACCATTGTGGAAAGCAGTATAGAGGTCCCTCAAAAAACTCCAAATAGAAATCCCATTTGACCCAGGAATCCCACTCCTAGGAATTTACCCTAAGACTGCAGCAGCCCAGTTTGAAAAAGACATATGCACCCCTATGTTTATCACAGCACTATTTACAATAGCCAAGAAATGGAAGCAACCTAAGTGTCCATCAGTAGATGAATGGATAAAGAAGATGTGGTACATATACACAACGGAATATTATTCAGGCATAAGAAGGAAACAAATCCTACCATTTGCAACAACATGGATAGAGCTAGAGGGTATTTTGCTTAGTGAAATAAGCCAAGTATAAAAAGACAAATATCAAATGATCTGACTCATATGTAGAGTTTAAGAACAAAGAAAAAAACTGAAGGAACAAAACAGCAGCAGACTCACAGAACCCAAGAACAGACTAATAGTTACCAAAGAGAAAGGGACTGGGGAAAATGGGTCCTAAGGGGGGGATAGGCGGGGAAAAGGGGGCATTACAATTAGCAGATGTAATGCTGGGGGCCACTGGTAGGGGGGCTGTACAACTCAGAGAAGACAAGTAGTTATTCTATAGCATCTCACTACACTGATGGACAGTGACTGTAATGGGGTTTTGGGGGACCTGATGAAGGGGGTAGTTTAATAACTATAATATTGCACATGTAATTGTAGATTAATGATACTGATAGAAATTATAAAAAATAGAAAAAA
>JAVSCE010003566.1:0-120441 GCA_032199065.1 Smutsia gigantea
ATTTAATTCGATCACACAACATTCCTTTCCGTTTCAAACATTCTATTTCATTCTATTACATAGGATTCCATTCGAAACCACAAAATTCCATTATATTCCTTAACCTTTCATTCCTTTCTGCAACATTGTATTCCATTCTGAAACCTTCCAAGCATTCAACAGCATTCCATTGCATTCCATTCCATAACATTCTATTCCATTCCAACACATTATTCCCATTCTGTTGTATAACATTATCTTCCATTCACTGTATGTGGTTCTATAAATCAACATTGCACTTCACACCATTACTTTCCATTCGATTATAGAGCATTCCAGTCCATTTCAAACATTCTATGTCATTCCAATCCACAAAATTCCATATCATTCCTTTAACTTCCATTCCTTTCCCAACACTCTATTCTTTTCCACAACATTCCATTCCAAAACACAGCATACCTTTCCATTTCACAAGATAGCACTCCATTCCATAACATTCTACTCCATTCAAACACATTATGCCGATTATTACTTAACATTCCCTTCCATTTTTCAAATGTCGGTTCTAATAGTCAACATTCCACGTCATACCATAACATCCCTTACCATTCATCAACGTTCCATACCATAGAAAACATTCTATTTCATTCCATTACATAAGATTCCATTCCATACCACAAAATTCCATTCCATTCACTGACATTTCACTCCTTTCCGCAAAATTCTACACTTTTGCGACATTCCATTGCCTTCAACTGCTTTCCGTTCCATTCCATGAATTTCCATTGCATTCCAAAACTTTCCATACCATTCCATTACATTCGATTCCATTCCAACACATCATTCCCGTTCTGTTCAATAACATTCCATTCCATTAATTAAAATTTGGTCCTATTATTCAACATTACACTTGATAGCATAACATTCTATTCGACTACACAAAACTCCTTTTCAATTCATTATATTTCCTTGTGTTTCATAAGATTCCAATCCTATCCACAAACTCCATTCCATTCCTTAACCTTACATTGCTTTCCCTAACATTCTATTCTTTTCCACAATATTCCATGGCATTCCACAGCATGCCATTCCGTTCTGTAACATTCCATTTAATTCCACAACATTCCATTCCCTTCCAAAACATTCCATTCTTTTCCATTCCATTCGATTCCAATTCAACACATTATTCCCATTCTTTTACAAAACATTCCATACCGTTCATTAAAATTCAGTATATAAATCAAAATTGCACTTCATACCATAACTTTGCTTTCGATTAAAAAACATTCTCAATTTGATATATTATATTTCATCCTATTCCATAAGAATCCATTGCAATTCACAAGATTCTATTTCATTCCATTTATGTTCATTCATTTCCCAACATTCTATTCCTTTACAGTACAATCCATTGCATTCCACAGCATCCATTCCATTAGATTACATTCCTATAAATTCCACAACATTGCACTCCATTCCATAACATTCCATTCAATTCCACACATCTTAGGCCATTCCTAAACCTTCCATTGCATTCCACAGCATTCCATTCCATTCCATAACTCACCATTACATTCCAAAACATTCCATTCCTTTCCGTTCCATTCGATTCCATCCCGACACATTATTCCCATTCTTTTACAAAACATTCCATAACACTCTTCAAAATTCGGTTCTATTAATCAACATTGCACTTCACACCATAACATTCCATACGATTATACAACATTCCAGTCCAATTCAAACATTCTATGTTATTCCAATCCACAAAATTCCATTTCATTCCTTTAACTTCCATTCCATTCCCAACACTCTATTCTTTTCCACTACATTCCATTCCAATCCACAGCATTCCTTTCCATTCCACAAGGTAGCACTCCATTGCATAACATTCTACTCCATTCAAACACGTTATTCCGTTTATTAATTAACATTCCATTCGATTCTTCAAATTCGGTTCTAACAATCAACATTCCACTTCATACCATAACATTCCTTACCATTCATCAACATTCCATTCCATTGAAAACATTCTATTTCATTCCATTACATAAGATTTCATTCCATACCACAAAATTCCATTCCATTCCTTAACATTTCATTCCTTTCCGTAACATTCCTCTCTTTTCTGCCACATTACATTGCATTCCAAAACATTCCATACCATTCCATTACATTCGATTCAATTCCAACACATTATTCCTGTTCTGTTGCATAACATTCCATTCCACTCATTAAAATTTGGTCCTATTATTCAGCACTACACTTGATAGCATAACATTCCATTCAACTACAAAGCATTCCTTTTCAATTCATTATATTTCCTTCTGTTTCAAAAGATTCCATTCCTATCCTCAAAAGCCCATTCCATTCCATAACCTAACATTGCTTTCCCAAACATTATATTCCTTTCCAATACATTCCTTTGCAAACCGCAATATTCCATTCCATTCTGTAACATTCCATTCCTTTCCATTCCATTCGATTCCATTTCAACACATTATTCCCATTCTTTTACAAAATATTCCATACCATTCAATAAAATTCAGTATATTACTCAACATTGCACTTAATCCAATAACATTGCATTCGATTATAAAACATTCTCAATTTCATATATTCTATTTCATTCCATTTCATAAGATTCCATTGCAATTCTCAAGATTCTATTCCATTCCTTTTACATCCATTCCTTTCCCAACATTCTATTCCTTTACACTACAATCCATTGCATTCCACATCATCCATTCCATTCCATAACATTCCTTTAAATTCCACAGCATGGCTCTCTATTCCATAATATTCCATTGCATTCGAACACATTATTCCCTTTGTGTTAAATAACATTCCTTTCCATTAAATAAAATTCGATTCTGTTAATGTACTTTCAACTTCATACCATAACCTTCTATTCGATTACACCACATTCCATTTTATTTCAAACATTCTATTTCAATATGTTGCATAAGTTTCCATTCCAATCCACAAAATTCCATTCCTTCCTTAAACTTGCTTTCCTTTCTCGAACATTCTACTCCTTTCCACAACATTCCATTTCATTCCACCAAATTCCATTCCATTCCAGAACATTCCATTCAATTCCACAAAATTCCATTCCATTCCATTCCATTCTATTCATTTCCAAAATTTACTCCCATTCTGTTACAAAGCATTCCATACATTAATTAAAATTCAGTTCTATTACTCTGCGTTCCACATCATCCCATAACATTCCATTCGATTACACTACATTCCATTACATTTCAAACACTCTATTTCATTCTATTGAATGAGAATCCATTCCAAACCACAAAATTCCATTTCATTCCTTATCATTTTATTCATTTCCCCAAAATCCATTCCTGTCCCCACATTCCATTCCATTCCAAAGCATACCATTCAATTCCACAATATTCAATTCCATTCCTTAACATTCAATTCCATTCCAACACATTATTCCTGTACTATTACATACCTCTCCATTGATTCAGTAAAATTCGGATCTATTAACATTCCAATTCTTATCATAATATTCCATTCGATTACACAGAACACCATTCCATTTCAACCATTCTATTTCGTTCTATTGCATAGGATTCCATTCCAATCCACAAAATTCCATTCCATTCCTTAACCTCCCATTCCTTTCCCCAACGTTCTATTCATTTCCACAACATGCCATGGCATTCCACAGCATTCCATTCCATTTCTTAACGTTGCATGCAATTCCACAACATTCAATAGCATTGCATAACATTGTTTCCATTCAAACTCATTATTCCCATTCTGTTACCTAATATTCCATTCCCTTCTTTGAAATTCTGTTCTGTTAATCAACATTCCTCTTCATACCATCACATTCCATTTGATTACAGAACATCCCATTCATTGCACACATTGTACCTCCTTCCATTGCATAATTTTCCATTCCAATCCAAAAAATCCTTTCCATTACTTCCCCCTCTATTCCTTCCCCAACTTTTATTGCTTTCCACAACATACCATTGCATTCCACAGCATTCCACTCCTTTCCATAACATTCCACTCAATTCCACAACATTCCATTCCATTCCATAAGATTGTATTCCACACCAACACATGATTCTCGTTCCCTTAACTAACATTCCATTAAATTCATTAAAATTCTTTTCTGTTAATCAACATTCTACTTCATCCCACTACATTTCGTTCGCTCACACAACATTCCTTTCCATTTCAAACATTCTATTTCATTCTATTACATAGGATTCCATTCGAAACCACAATATTCCATTATATTACTTATCCTTTCATTCCTTTCGGCAACACTGTATTCCATTCCGAAACATTCCATTGCATTCCACAGCATTCTATAGCATTCCATTCCATAACATTCTATTCCATTCCAACACATTCTTCCCATTCTGTTGTATAACATTATCTTCCATTCATTATATTTGTTTCTATTAATCAATATTGCACTTCATAGCATAAAATTCCATTCAATTACAAAACATTCATTTCCAATTCATTCTATTTCATTCTATTTCATAAGTTTCCATTTCAATCCACAAAATTCCATTCCGTTCCTTAACCATCCATTGCTTTCACTAACATTCAATTCGTTTCCGCAACATTCCATTACATTCCTCAGCACACCATTCCATTCTGTAACATTCCATTCAATTCCAAAACTTTCCATTCCTTTTCATTCCATTCCATTCCACTCCAACACAGTATTCCCCTTATTTACAAAACTTTCCATACCATTCTCAAAATTCGGTTCTATTAATCAACATTGCACTTCACACCATAACTTTCCTTTTGATTATACAACATTCCAGCCCATTTCAAATATTTTATTTCATTTCATTCCAAAACTCAAAATTCCATTCCATTCCTTTAATTTCCAATCCTTTCCCAACATTCTATTCCTTTCCACAACATTCGATTATGTTCCACATCATTCCATTCCATTGCACAACATAGCATTCCATTACATAACATTTGACTCCATTTGAACACGTTTTTCTGGTTATTACCTAACCTTGCATTCCATCCTTCAAAATTCTCTTCTATTCATCATTCCATCTCACACCATTACATTACATTCCATTAAACAACCTTCTAATTCATACTATTGCGTGACATTCCATGCAAATCCACAAAATTCCATTCCATTCCTTCACACTCCATTCATTTCCACACCTTTCTATTGCTTTCCACAACATTCCATTTCATTCCACCCTATTGCATTCCATTCCATAATATTCCATTCAATTCCACACATCTTATTCCATTCGTAAACTTTCCATTGCCTTCCACAGCATTCCATTCCATTCCATAATTTACCATTACATTCCCACAACATTCCATTCCTTTCCATTCAATTCGATCCATTCCAACACATTATTCCCATTCTTTTACAGAACATTCCATACCGTTCAATAAAATTCAGTATATTAATCAACATTGCACTTCATGCCATAACATTGCATTCGAGTATAAAATATTCTCCATTTCATATATTTTATTTCATTCCATTCCATAGGATTCCATTGCAATTCACAAGATTCTATTCCATTCCTTTTACGTCCATTCCTTTCCCAACATTCTATTCCTTTACACTACAATCCATTGCATTCCACAGCATCCAGTCCATTCCATAACATTCCATTCAATTCCACACATCTTATTCCATTCCATAACATTCCATTGCATTCGAACACATTATTCCCTTTGTGTTACATAACATTCCATTCCATTCATTAAAATTTGATTCTGTTAATGTACTTTCAACTTCATACCACAACATTCTATTCGATTACACCACATTCCATTCAATTTCAAACGTTCTATTTCAATATGTTGCATAAGTTTCCATTCCAATCCACAAAATTCCATTCCTTTCCTTCACCTTATTTTCCTTGCTCCAACATTCTACTCCTTTCCACAACATTCCATTGCATTCCACCTAATTTTATTCCATTCCAGAACATTCCATTCAATTCCACAAAATTCCATTCCATTCCATAACATTCGATTCATTTCCAAAACCTTACTCCCATTCTGTTACCAAGCATTCCATACATTAATTCAAATTCAGTTCTATTTCTCTGCGTTCCATGTCATCCCATAACATTCCATTCGATTACACTACATTCCATCCCATTTCAAATGCTCTGTTTCATTCTATTGAATAGGATTCCATTCCAAACCACAAAAATCCATTTCATTCCTTAACATTAAATTGATTCCCCAACATTCTATTCCTGTCCCCAACATTCCATTCCATTCCAAAGCATTCCATTCAATTCCACAATATTCAATTCCATTCCTTAAATTCAATTCCATTCCAACACATTATTTCTGTACTATTACATACCTCTCCATTGATTCAGTAAAATTCGGTTCTATTAACATTCCAATCCTTATCATAATTTTCCATTTGATAACACAGAACACCATTCCATTGCATGCATTCTATTTCGTTCTATTGCATAGGATTCCATTCCAATCCACAAAATTCCATTCCATTCCTTAACCTCCCATTCCTTTCCCCAACATTCTATTCCTTTCCACAGCATGCCATTCCATTCTTAACGTTGCATGCAATTCCACAACGTTCGATTGCATTGCATAACATTGTTTCCATTCAAACTCATTATTCCCATTCTGTTACCTAACATTCCATTCCATTCTTTGAAATTCGGTTCTGTTAATCAACATTCCACTTCATACCATCACATTCCATTTGATTACAGAACATCCCATTCATTGCACACATTGTATATCCTTCCATTGCATAATTTTCCATTCCAATCCACAAAATTCCTTTCGATTCCTTCACCTCTATTCCTTCCCCAACTTTCTATTGCTTTCCACAACATACCATTGCATTCCACAGCATTCCACTCCTTTCCAAAACATTCCATTCAATTGCACAACATTCCATTCCATTCCATAAGATTCATTTCCACACCAACACTTGATTCACGTTCTCTTACATAACATTCCATTACATCCATTAAAATTCTTTTCTGTTAATCAACATTCTACTTCATCCCACTACATTTCATTCGCTCACACAACATTCCTTTCCATTTCAAACATTCTATTTCATTCTATTAAATAGGATTCCATTCGAAACCACAAAATTCCATTTTATTCCTTAACCTTTCATTCCTTTCGTCAACATTGTATTCCATTCCGAAACATTCCATTGCATTCCACAGCATTCCATTGCATTCCATTCCATAACATTTTATTCCATTCCAACACATGATTCCCATTCTGTTGTATAACATTATCTTCCATTCATTAAATTTGGTTCTAGTAATCAACATTGCACTTCATAACATAAAATTCCATTCAAATGCACAACATTCCTTTCCAATTCATTCTATTTCATTATGTTTCATAAGTTTCCGTTTCAATCCACAAAATTCAATTCCATTCCTTAACCTTTCATTGCTATCACTAACATTCTATTCCTTTCTTCAACATTCCTTTGCATTCCACATCACTCCATTCCATTCCGTAACAATCCATTCCTTTCCAAAACATTACATTCCTTTCTAGTCCTTTTGATTCCACTCCAACACATTATTTCCATTCTTTTACAAAACGTTCCATACAATTCTTCAAAATTCGGTTCTATTAATCAACATTGCATTTCACAACATTATTTTAAATTCGATTATACAACATTCCAGCCCATTTCAAATATTCTATTTCATTCCATTCCAAGCCTCAAAATTCCATTCCATTCCTTTAACTTCCTATCCTTTCCCAATATTCTATTCCTTTCCACAACATTCCATATCATTTCACAGTATTCCTTTCCATTCCACAACATAGCATTCCATTACAAAACATTTGACTCCTTTGAACACGTTATTCCGTTTATGACATAACATTGCATTCCATTCTTCAAAATTCTCTTCTATTCAACATTCCACCTCACACCATAACATTCCATTCCATTAAACAACATTCTAATTCATATTATTGCATGACATTCCATGCAAATCCACGAAATTCCATTCCATTCCTTCACACTCCATTCATTTCCACACGTTTTTATTGCTTTCCACAACATTCCATTTCATTCCACAGGATTGCACTCCATTCTATAATATTCCATTCAATTCGACAAATCTTATTCGATTCCTAAACTTTCCATTGCATTCCACAGCATTCCATTCCATTCCATAACGTACCATTACATTCCAAAACATTCCATTCCTTTCCATTCCATTCTATTCCATTCCAGCACATTATTCCCATTCTTCTACAAAACATTCCTTAACATTCTTCAAAATTCAGTACTACTAATCAACATTGCACTTCACACCATATCATTCCATTCGATTATACAACATTCCAGTCCATTTCAAACATTCTATGTCATTCCAATCCACAAAATTTCATTTCATTCCTTTAACTTCCATTCCTTTCCCAACACTCTATTCTTTTCCACAACATTCCATTCCAACCCACAGAATTCCTTTGCAGTCCAGAAGATAGCACTCCGTTCCATAACATTCTACTCCATTCGAACACGTTATTCCGATTATCACTTACCATTCCCTTCCATTCTTCAAAATTCGGTTCTAATAATCAACATTCCACTTCATACCATAACATTCCTTACTATTCATCAACATTCCATTCCATTGAAAATATTCTATTTCATTCCATTGCATAAGATTCCATTCCATAACACAAAATTCCAATCCATTCCTTGACATTTCATTCCTTTCCGCAACATCCTACACTTTTCTGCCACATTCCATTGCCTTCCACTCCATTCCATTCCATTCCATGACTTTCCATTGCATTCCAAAACATTCCATACCATTGCATGGCATTCGACACAATTCGAATACATCATTTCCGTTTTGTTGCATAACATTCCATTCCATTCATTAAAATTTGGTCCTATTACTCAACATTACGCCTGATAGCATAACATTCCATTTGACTACACAACATTCCTTTTCAATTCATTATATTTCCTTCTGTTTCATAAGATTCCATTCCTATCCACAAAATTCCATTGTATTCCTTAACTTAACATTGCTTTCCCTAACATTCTATTCCTTTCCACAACATTCCATTGCAATCCGCAGCATTCCATTCCATTCTGTAACATTCCATTTAATTTCACAACATTCCATACCATTCCAAAACATTCCATTCCTTTCCATTTAATTTGATTCCATTTCAACACATTATTCCCATTCTTTTACAAAATATTCCATACCATTCATTAAAATTCAGTATATTAATCAACATTGCCCTTCATACCATAACATTGCATTCGATTATAAAACATCTCAATTTCATATATTCTATTTCATTCCATTCCATAAGATTCCATAGCAATTCACAAGATTCTATTCCATTCCTTTTACGTCCATTCCTTTTCCAACATTCTATTCCTTTACACTCCACTCCACTGCATTCCACAGCAACCATTCCATTCCATAGCATTCCTTTAAATTCCACAACATGGCTCTCCATTCCATAATATTCCCTTGCATTCCAACACATTATTCCCTTGTGTTACATAACATTCCATTCCATTCATTAAAATTCGATTCTGTTAATGTACTTTCAACTTCGTACCATAACATTCTATTCGATTACACCACATTCTATTCCATTTCAAACATTTTATTTCAATATGTTGCATGTGTTTCCATTCCAATCCACAAAATTCCATTCCTTTCCTTAACCTTGCTTTCCTTTCTCCAACATTCTACTCCTTTACACAACATTCCATTGCGTTACACCATATTTCATTCCATTCCAGAACATTCCATTCAATTCCACAACATTCCAATCCATTCCATAACATTCGATTCATTTAAAAACTTTACTCCCATTCTGTTACAAAGCATTCCATACATTTAATAAAATGCAGTTCTGTTACTCTGTGTTCCACGTCATCCCATAACATTCCATTCGATTACACTACATTCCATCCGATTTCAAAAGCTCTATTTCATGCTATTGAATAAGATTCCATTCCAAACCACAAAATTCCATTTCATTCCTTAACATTCAATTCATTTCCCCAACATTGCATTCTTGTCCCCAACATTCCACTCCATTCCAAAGCCTTCCATATAATTTCACAATATTCAATTCCATTCTTTAACATTCAATTCCATTCCAACACATTATTTCTTTACTATTACATACCTCTCCATTGGTTCAGTAAAATTATGTTCTATTAACATTCCAATTCTTATCATAACATTCCATTCAATTACACAGAACACCATTCCATTTCAACCATTCTATTTCGTTCTATTGCATAGGATTCCATTCCAATCCACAAAATTCCATTGCATTCCTTAACCTCCCATTCCTTTCCCCAACGTTATATTCCTTTCCACAACATGCCATGGCATTCCACAGCATTCCATTCCATTCCTTAACGTTGCATTCAATTCCACATCATTCAATCGCTTTGCATAACATTGTTTCCTTTCAAACTCATTATTTCCGTTCTGTTACCTAACATTCCATTCCATTCTTTGAAATTCTGTTCTGTTAATCAACATTCCACTTCATACCATCACATTCCATTTGATTACAGAACATCCCATTCATTGCACACATTGTATCTCCTTCCATTGCATAATTTTCCATTCCAATCCACAAAATTCCTTTCCATTCCTTCACCCTCTATACCTTCCCCAACTTTCTATTGCTTTCCACAACATACCATTGCATTCCACAGCATTCCATTCCTTTCCATAACATTCCATTCAATTCCAAAACATTCCATTCCATTCCATAAGATTCAATTCCATACCAACACATTATTCTCGTTCTCTTACCTAACATTCCATTCCATTTATTAAAATTCCTTTCTGTTAATCAACATTCTACTTCATCCCATAACACTACATTAAATCACACAACATTCCTTTCCATTTCAAAAATTCTATTTCATTCTATTACATAGGATTCCATTCGAAACCACAAAATAACATTATGTTCCTTAACCTTTCATTCCTTTTGGCAACATTGTATTCCATTCCGAAACATACCATTGCATTCCACAGCATTCCATTCCATAACATTCTATTTTATTCCAACACATTATACCCATTCTGTTGTATAACATTATCTTCCATTCATTAAATTTGGTTCTAATAATCAACATTGCACTTCATAGCATAAAATTCCATTCAATTACACAACATTCCTTTCCTATTCATTCTATTTCAATCTGTTTCATAAGTTTCCATTTCAATCCGCAAAATTCCATTCCATTCCTTTACCTTCCATTGCTTTCACTCACATTCTATTCCTTTCTGCAACATTCCTTTGCATTCCACAGCAATCCATTCCATTCCGTAACTTTCCATTCCATTCCCAAACATTCCATTCCTTTCCATTCAATTCGATTCCACTCCAACACATTATTCCCCTTCTTTTACAAAACGTTCCATACCATTCTCAAAATTCGTTTCTATTAATCAACATTGCACCTCACACCATTACTTTCCATTCGATTATACAACATTCCAGCCCATTTCAAACATTCTATTTCATTTCATTCCACTCTTCAAAATTCCATTCCATTATTTAAATTCCAATCCTTTCCCAACATTCTATTCCTTTCCACAACATACCATTCCGTTCCACATCATTCCATTCCATTGCACAACATTGCATTCCATTACATAACATTTGACTCCATTTGAACATGTTATTCCGATTATTACATAACATTGCATTCCATTCTTCAAAATTCTCTTCTTTTCAACATTCCACCTCACACCACAACATTCCATTCCATTAAAGAACATTCTAATTCATACTATTGCATGACGTTTCATGCAAATCCACAAAATTCCATTCCATTCCTTCACACTTCATTCATTTCCACACTTTTCTACTGCTTTCCAAAACATTCCATTTCATTCCACAGGATTGCATTCCATTCCATGATATTGCATTCAATTCCACACATCTTATTCCATTCGTAAACATTCCAATGCATTCCACAGCATTCCATTCTATTCTATAACTTACCATTACATTCCAAAACATTCCATTCTTTACCGTTCCTTTGATTCCATTCCAATACCTTATTGCCATCTTTTACAAAACATTCCATAACATTCTTCAAATTTCGATTCCATTAATCAACATTGCACTTCATAGAATAAAATTCCATTCATTTACACAACATTCCTTTCCAATTCATTCTATTTCATTCTTTTTCCTAAGTTTCCATTTCAATCCACAAAATTCTATTCCCTTCCTTAGACTTCCATTGCTTTCACTAACATTCTATTCAGTTCCGCAGCATTCCATTACATTTCACAGCACTCCATTCCATTCCGTAACATTCCATTCCATTCCTTTCTAGTCCATTCGATTCCACTCCATCACATTACTCCAATTCTTTTTCAAAACGACCTATACCATTCTTCAAAATTCGGTTCTATTAATCAACATTGCACTTCACACCATTACTTTCCATTCGATTACACAACATTCCAGCCCATTTCAAATATTCTATTTCTTTCCACTCCAAGCCTCAAAATTCCATTCCATTCCTTTAACTTCCTATCCTTTCCCAACAATCTATTCCTTTCAACAACATTCCATATCATTTCACAGCATTCCATTCCATTCCACAACATAGCATTCCATTACAAAGCATTTGACTCCATTTGAACACGTTATTCCGATTATTACCTAACATTGCATTCCATTCTTCAAAATTCTCTTCTATTCAACATTCCACCTCACAACATAACATTCCATTCCATTAAACAACATTCTAATTCATACTATTGCATGACATTCCATGCAAATCCACAACATTCCATTCCATTCCTTCACACTCCATTCATTTCTACACCTTTCTATTGCTTTGCACAACATTCCATTTCATTCCACAGTATTGCATTCCATTCCATAATATTCCATTCATTTCCACACATCTTATTCGACTCCTAAACTTTCCATTGAATTCCACAGCATTCCATTACATTCCAAAACATTCCACTCTTTCCGTTCCATTCGATTCCATTCCAGCACATTATTCCCATTCTTTTACAAAACATTCCATAACATTCTTCAAAATTCGGTTCTATTAATCAACATTGCACTTCACACCGTAACATTCCATTCGATTATACAACATTCCAGTCCATTTAAACATTCTATGTCATTCCAATCCACAAAATTCCATTTCATTCCTTTATCTTCGATTCCTTTCCCAACACTCTATTCTTTTCCACAACACTCCATTCCAATCCACAGCATTCCTTTCCAATCCACAAGATAGCACTCCATTCCATAACATTCTACTCCATTCGAACACGTTATTCCGATTATTACTTAACATTCCCTTCCATTCTTCAAAATTCGGTTCTAATAATCAGCATGCCACTTCATACCATAACATTCCTTACTATTCAACAAAATTCCATTCCATTGAATATATTCTATTTCATTCCACTGCATAAGATTCCATTTCATACTACAAAATTCCATTCCATTCCTTGACATTTCATTCCTTTCCGCAACATTCTACACTTTTCTGCCACATTCCAGTGCCTTCCACTCCATTCCATTCCATTCCATGTCTTTCCATAGCATTCCAAAACATTCCATACCATTCCATTACATTCGACTACATTCGAACACATCATTCCCATTCTGTTGCATAACATTCCATTCCATTCATTAAAATTTGGTCCTATTATTCAACATTACACTTGATAGCATAACATTCCATTCGACTACACAACACTCCTTTTAAATTCATTATATTTCCTTCTGTTTCATAAGATTCCATTCCTATCCACAAAATTCCATTGTATTACTTAACCTAACATTGCTTTCCCTAACATTCTATTCCTTTCCACAACATTCCATTGCAATCCGCAGCATTCCATTCCATTCTGTAACATTCCATTTAATTCCACAACATTACATTCCATTCCAAAACATTTCA
This sequence comes from Smutsia gigantea, assembly GCA_032199065.1. NCBI lineage: Eukaryota > Metazoa > Chordata > Mammalia > Pholidota > Manidae > Smutsia > Smutsia gigantea. The sequence goes on from JAVSCE010003566.1 coordinate 13,958, forward strand.
TTCTTTTCCATTCCATTCGATTCCATTTCAACACATTATTCCCATTCTCTTAGAAAATATTCCATAAAATTCATTAAAATTCAGAATATTAATCAACATTAAACTTCATACCATAACATTGCATTCCATTATAAAACATTCTCCATTTCATATATTCTATTTTATTCCATTCCATAAGTTTCCATATCAATTCACAAGATTGTTTTCCATTTCTTTTACGTCCATTCCTTTCCAAACATTGTATTCCTTTACACTGCAATCCTTTGCATTCCACAGCATCCCTTCCATTCCATAACATTCCTTTAAATTCCTCTACATTGCTCTCCATTCCATAACATTCCATTGCATTCGAACACATTATTCCTTTTGTATTACATAACATTCCATTCCATTCATTAAAATTCGATTCTGTTAATGAACTTTCAACTTCATACCATAATATTCCATTCGATTACACCACATTCCATTCCATTTCATACATTCTATTTCAATATGTTGCATGTGTTTCCATTCCAATCCACAAAATTCCATTCCTTTCCTTAGCCTTCCTTTCCTTTCTCCAACATTCTACTCCTTCCCACTACATTCCATTGCATTCCACCAAATTCCATTCCATTCCAGAACATTCCATTCAATTCCACCAAATTCCATTCCATTCCACAGCATTCGATTCATTTCCAAAACCTTATTTCCATTCTGTTACAAAGCATTCCATACATTAATTGAAATTCAGTTCTATTTCTGTGCGTTCCACGTCATTGCATAACATTCCATTTGATTACACTACATTCCATCCCATTTCAAACGCTCTATTTCATTCTATAGAATAAGATTCCTATCCAAACCACAAAATTCCATTTCATTCCTTAACATTCCATTCATTTCCCCAACATTCTATTCCTGTCCCCAACATTCCATTCCATTCCAAAGTATTCCATTCAATTCCACAATATTCAGTTCCATTCCTTAACATTCAATTCCATTCCAGCACATTATTCCTGTACTATTACATACCTCTTCATTGATTCAGTAAAATTCTGTTCTATTAACATTCCAATTCTTATCATAATATTCCATTCAATTACACAGAATACCATTCCATTTCAACATTCTATTTCGTTCTATTGCATACGATTCCATTCCAATCCACAAAATTCCATTCCATTCCTTAACCTTCCATTCCTTTCCCCAATGTTCTATTCCTTTCCACAACATGCCATGGCTTTCCACAGCATTCAATTCCATTCCTTAACGTTGCATGCATTTCCAAAACATTCAATTCCATTGCATGAAATTCTTTCCATTCAAACTCATTATTTCCATTCTGTTACCTAACATTCCATTCCATTCTTTGAAATTCGGTTCTGTTAATCCACATTCCTCTTCGTACAATTACATTCCATTTGATTACACAACATTCCGTTCCAATTCATTCTATTTCATTCAGTTTCATAAGATTCCAGTCCAATCCACAAAATTCCATACCATTCTTTAATCTTCCATTGCATTCCCCAAGTTCTATTCCTTTACACAATATTCCATTGCATTCCACAGCTTTCCATTCCATTCCGTAATATTCCTTTCAATTCCACAACATTCCATTACATGCCATTAAGTTCAATTCTATTCCAACACATCGTTCCAGTTCTGTTGCATAACATTCCATTACAATCTTTAAAATTGGGTCCATTAATCAACATTTCACTTCATAGCATAACATTCCATTCGATTACACAACATTCCTTTCCAATTCATTCTATTTCATTCTGCTTCATAAGATTATATTCCAATCCACAAAATTCCATAACATTTATTAACCTTCCATTACTCTCCTTAATATTCTATTCCTTTCCACAGCATTCCATTCCATTCCGTAATATTCCTTTCAATTCCACAACATTCCATTACATGCCATTACATTCAATTCCATTCCAACACATCGTTCCCGTTCTGTTGCATGACATTCCATTACAATCTTTAAAATTGGGTCCGTTAAGCACCATTTCACTTCATAGCATAACATTCCATTCGATTACACAACATTCCTTTCCAATTCATTCTATTTCATTCTGCTTCATAAGATTCCATTCCAATCCACAAAATTCCTTAACATTTATTAACCTTCCATTCCTCTCCTTAATGTTCTATTTCTTTCCACAGCATTCCATTCCATTCCATAACATTCCATTCAATTCCACAGCATTCCTTTCCATTCCGTACCATATGATTCCTTTCCAACACATTATTCCCGTTCTGTAAACTAAAATCCCATTCCATTCTTTAAAATTCTGTTCTATTAATCAACATTCCTCTTTATACCACAACATTCCATTCGATTACACAACATTCCTTTTCAATTCATTCTATTTCATTCTGTTTCATAAGATTCATTTCCAATGCACAAAATTCCATTTCATTCCGTAACCTTCCATATCTTTCCCTAACGTTCTATTCCTTTCCACAACATTCCATTGAATTCTACAACATTCCATTCCGATCTGTAACATTCCATTCAATACCACATCATTCCATTCCATTCCAAAACACTCCATTGCTTTCTATTCCATTACATTCCATTCCAGCACATTATTCCCATTCTTTTACAAAACATTCCATACCATTCTTCAAAATTTGTATCTATTAACGTTGCACTTCACACAACAGCATTCCATTCTATTATACAACTTTCCAGTCAATTTAAGACATTCTATTTCATTCCATTCCATAAGATTCCACTCTAATCCACAAATTCCATTCCATTCCTTTAACTTCCATTCCTTTCCCAACACTCTATTCCTTTCCACAATATTCCATTTAATTCCACAACATTCCATTCCATTCCACAACATAGTATTCCATTCCATCATATTCACCTGCATTCGAACACGTTATTCTGATTATAAGCTAGCATTCCAATCAATTCTTCATAATTCGGTTTTATTAATCAACATTCCACTTAATACCATAACATTCCATTCCATTACACAACATTCCATTCAATTTAAAACATTCTATAGCATTCCATTCCATAACTTTCCATTGCATTCCAAAATATTCCATTCCATTCCATAACATTCGATTCCATTCCAATGCATTATTCACATTCTGTTACAAAACATTCAATGCCATTCATTAAAATTCTGTTCTACTAATCAACATTCCCATTCATACCATAACATTCCATTTGATTACACAACATTCCATTATCTTTCAAATATTCTATTTCATTCTACTGCATATGATTCAATTCCAATCCACAAAATTGTATTACACTCATTAACCTTCCATTCCTGTACCCAACTTTCTATTCCTTTCCACAACATTCCATTGCATTCCACAGCATTCCATTACATTCCCTAACATTCCATTGAATTCCACAATTCCATTCCATTCCATAACATTTTTTTCAATTCAAACAGATTATTCCCATTTTAGAACATAACATTCCATTCCATTCATTTATATTGTGTTCTATTAATCAACATTCCCCTTCATACCATAACATTCCATTTGATTAAATAACATTACATTCCATTTCAAACATTCTATTTCATTCTATTGCATAATATTCCATTCCCATCCACAAAATTCCATTCCAATCCTTCACCCTCCATTCCTTTCCCCACCTTTCTATTTCTGTCCACAATTTTTCTTTGCATTCCACAGCATTCTCTTCCATTACGTAACATTCCTTTCAATTGCACAACATTCCATTCCATTTGGTAACATTCATTTCCATTCCAACACATTAATCCGGTTCTGAAACCTAACATTCCATTCCATTCATTAAAATTCTGTTCTATTAATCAACATTCGCCTCCAAACCATAACATTCCATCTGATTACATAACATTACATTCCATTTCAAACATTCTATTTCATTCTATTGCATGATTCAATTCCAATCCACAAAATTCCATAACATTCCTTAACATCACAATCCTTTCCCCAAAATTCTATTCCTTTCCACAACATTCCATTCAATACCACAACATTTCATTCCTTTCCACAACATTAGAATCCATTGTAAAATATTATTCCCATTCAGTTACAATACATTTCATACCATTCATTAAAATTCGTTCTATTAATCAGGAATCCCTTCACACCATCACATTCAATTCGGTAACACAACATTCCTTTCCATTTCAATCATTCTATTTCATTTCATTTCATAAGATTCCATTCCATACCACAAAATTCCATTCCATTCCTTAAAATTTCATTACTTTCACCAGCATTCTACACTTTCTGCCACATTCCATTGCATTCCACTGTATTCCATTCCATTCCATAACTTTCCATTGCATTCCAAAACATTCCTTACCATTCCATTACATTCGATTCCATTCCAAAACATCATTCCCGTTCTGTTGCATAACATTCCTTTCCATTCATTAAAATTTGGTTATATTAATCAACATTACACTTGATACCATAACATTCCATTCGACTACACAACATTCCGTTCCAATTCATTATATTTCCTTCTGTTTCATAAGATTCCATTCCTATCCAAAAATTTCCATTCCATTCCTTAACCAAACATTGCTTTCCCTAACATTCTATTCCTTTCCACAACATTCCATTGCATTCCACAGTATTCCATTCCGTTCTGTAATATTCCATTTAATTCCACAACTTTCCATTCCATTCCAAAATATTAAATTCTTTCCATTCCTTTCGATTATATTCCAACACATTATTCCCATTCTTTTACAAAACATTACAATACATTCTTCAAAATTCGGTTCTATTAGTCAACATTGCAATTCATACCATAACATTCCATTCAATTACACAACATTCCAGTCCAATTCAAAAATTCTATTTCTTTCCGTTCCATGAGATTCCATTCCTGTCCACCAAATTCCATTCCATTCCTTAACCTAACATTGCTTTCCCTAACATTCTATTCCTCTCCACAACATTCCATTGCATTCCACAGCATTCCATTCCGTTCTGTAACGTTCCATTTAATTCCACAAATTTCCATTCCATTCCAAAACATTCCATTTCTTTCCATTCCAGTCGATTCATTTCAACACATTATTCCCATTATTTTACAAAACATTCCATACCATTCAATAAAATTCAGTATATTAATCAACATTGCCTTCATAACATAACATTGCATTCGATTATAAAACATTCTCAATTTCATATTTTCTATTTCATTCCATTCCATAAGATTCCATATCAATTCACAAGATTCTATTCCATTCCTTTTACGTCCATTCCTTTCCAAACAATTTGTTCCTTTACACTACAATCCATTGCATTCCACAGCATCCATTCCATTTAATTCCATTACTTTCAATTCCGCAACAATGCACTCCATTCCATATCATTCCATTGCATTCGAACACATTATTCCCTTTGTGTTGCATAGCATTCCATTCCATTCATTAAAATTCGATTCTGTTAATGTACTTTCAACTTCGTACCATAACATTCTATTCGATTACACTGCATTCCATTCCATTTCAAACATTCTATTTCATTATGTTGCATAAGTTTCCATTCCAATCCACAAAATTCCTTTCTTTCCTAAACCTTCCTTTACTTTCTCCAACATTCTACTCCTTCCCACAACATTCCTTTGCATTCCACCAAATTCAATTCCATTCCAAAACATTCCATTCCATTCCATAATATTTGGATTCATTTCCAAAACCTATCCCATTCTGTTACATAACATTCCATACATTAATTAAAATTCAGTTCTTTTACTCTGCGTTCCACATCATCCCATAACATTCCATTCTATTACACCACATTCCATCCCATTTCAAATGCTCTATTGAGTAAGATTCCATTCCAAACCACAAAATTCCAATTCATTCCTTAACATTCCATTCATTGCCCCAACATTCTATTCCTTTCCCAACATTCCATTCAATTCCAAAGCATTCCTTTCAATTCCACAATATTCAATTCCGTTGCTTAACATTCAATATCATTCCAACACATTATTCCTGTACTATTATATACCTCTCCATTGTTTCACTAAAATTCGGTTCTATTGACTTTCCAATTCACATCATAATATTCCATTCGATTACACAGAACACCATTCCTTTTCAACCATTCTATTTCGTGCTATTGCATATGATTCCATTCCAATCCAGAAAATTCCATTCCATTTCTTAACCTCCCTTTCCTTTCCCCAACTTTCTATTCCTTTCCACAACATGCCATGGCATTCCACAGCATTTCATTCCATTCCTTAACGTTGCATGCAATTCCACAACATTCAATTCCATTGCATAACATTGTTTCCATTCAAACACATTATTCCCATTCTGTTACCTAACATTCCATTCCATTCTTTGAAATTCGGTTCTGTTAATCAATATTCCACATCATACCATTACATTCCATTTGACTACAGAACATCCCATTCAATTGCACACATTGTATCTCCTTCCATTGCATTATTTTCCATTCCAATTCACAACATTCCTTTCCAATTCATTCTTTATCACTCTGTTTCATGAATTTAGATTTCAATCCACAAAATTCCATTCCATTCCTTAACCTTCCATTGCTTTCCCTAACATTCTATTCCCTTCCAGAACATTCCACTGCATTCGACAGCATTCCATTCCATTCCGTAACATACCATTCCATTCCTTTCCATTGCATTCGATTCCACACCAACACATTATTCCCATTCTTTTACAAAACATTGCATACCATTCTTCAAAATTCGGTTCTATTAATCAACATTGCACTTCACACCATTACTTTCCATTCGATTATACAACATTCCAGCCCATTTCAAACATTCTATTTCATTTCATTCCAATCCTCAAAATTCCATTCCTTTCCTTTAACTTCCGATCCTTTCACAACTTTCTATTCTTTCCACAACATTCCATTCCATTCCAAGCATTCCATTCCATTTCACAACGTAGTATTTCACTACATAACATTTGACTCCATTTGAGCACGTTATTCCGATTATTACTTAACATTACATTCAATTCTTCAAAATTCGCTTCTATTCAACACTCCACCTCACACCACAACATTCCATTCCGTTAAACAACATTCTAATTCATACTATTGCATGACATTCCATGCAATTCCAAAAAATTTCATTCCATTCCTTCACACTCCTTTCATTACCACAAATTTCTATTGCTTTCCGCAACATTCCATTTCATTCCACAGCATTGCATTCCATTCCATAACATTCCATTCAATTCCAGACATGTAATTCCATTCCTAAACATTCCATTGCATTCCACAGCATTCCAATCCATTCCATAAATTACCATTACATTCCAAAACATTCCATTCCTTTCCGTTCCATTCGATTCCATTCCAACACATTATTCCCATTCTTTTACAAAACATTCCATACCATTCATTAAAATTCAGTATATTAATCAGCATTGCACTTCATACCATAACATTGCATTCGATTATAAAACATTCTCCATTTCATATATTCTATTTCATTCCATTCCATAAGATTCCTTTGCAGTTCACAAGATTCTATTCCATTCATTTTACGTCCATTCCTTTCCCAACATTCTATTCCTTTACACTACAATCCATTGCATTCCACAGCATCCTTTCCATTCCATAACATTCCCTTAGTTACTCAACATTGCCCTCCATTTCATAACATTCCATTGCATTCGAACACATTATGTCCTTTGTGTTACATAACATTCCATTCCATTCATTAAAATTCGATTCTGTTAATGCACTTTCAAATTCATACCATTACATTCTGTTCGATTACACCACATTCCATTCTATTTCAAACAATCTATTTCATTATGTTGCATAAGTTTCCATTCCAATTCACCAAATTCCATTCCTTTCATTAACCTTCCTTTCCTTTCTCCAACCTTCTACCCCTTCCCACTACATTCCATTGCATTCCACCAAATTCCATTCAATTCCAGTACATTCCATTCAATTCCACAACATTCCATTCCTTTCCATAACATTTGATTCATTTCCAAAACCTTATTCCCATTCTGTTACATAACATTCCATACATTAATTAAAATTCAGTTCTATTATTCTGCGTTCCACGTCATCCCATAATATTCCATTGGATTACACCACATTCAGTCCCATTTCAAACGCTCCATTTAATTCTATTGAATAACATTCCATTCCAAAGCACAAAATTCCATTTCATTCCTTAACATTCCATTCATTTCCCCAACATTCTATTCCTTTCCCCAACATTCCATTCCATTCCAAAGCATTCCATTCATTTGCACAATATTCAATCCCATTCCTTAACATTCAATTCCATTCCAACACATTATTCCTGTACTATTATAAACCTCTCTATTGATTCAGTAAAATTCTTTTCTATTAACATTCCTATTCTTATCATAGTATTCCATTGGATTACACAGAACACCATTCCATTTCAACCATTCTATTTTGTTCTATTGCATAGGATTCCATTCCAATCCAAAAAATTCCATTCCATTCCTTAACCTCCCATTCCTTTCCCAAACGTTCTATTCCTTTCCACAACATGCCATGGCATTCCATAGCATTCCATTCCATTCATTAAAGTTGCATGCAATTCCACAACATTCAGTTCCATTGCATAACATTGTTTCCATTCAAACACATTATTCCCATTCTGTTACTTAACATTCCATTCCATTCTTTGAAATTCGGTTCTGTTAATCAACATTCCACTGCATAACATTACATTCCATTTGATTACGGAATATCCCATGCATTGCACACATTGTATCTCCTTCCATTTCATAATTTTCCATTCCAATCCACAAAATTCCTTTCCATTCCTTCACCCTCCTTCCTTCCCCAACTTTCTATTGCTTTCCACAACATTACATTGCATTCCACAGCATTCCATTCCTTTCCATAACATTCCATTCAATTCCGCAACATTCAATTCCATGCCAACACATTATTCTCGTTCTCTTACCTAACATTCCATTCCATTTATTAAAATTCTTTTCTGTTAATCAACATTCTACTTCATCCCATTACACTTCATTCGATCACACAACATTCCTTTCCATTTCAAATATTCTATTTCATTCTAATACATAGGATTCCATTCGAAACCACAAAATTCCATTCCATTACTTAACCTATCATTCCTTTTGGCAACATTCTGTTCCATTCCAAAACATTCCATTGCATTCCGCAGCATTCCATAGCATTCCATGCCGTAACATTCTATTCCATTCCAACACGTTATTCCCATTCTGTTGTAGAACATTCCATTCCATTCATTAAATTTCGTTTTATTAATCAACATTGCACTTCATAGCATAAAATTCCATTCAATTACACAACTTCCTTTCCAATTCATTCTATTTCATTCTGTTTCATAAGTTTCCATTTCAATCCACAAAATTCCATTCCATTCCTTAAACTTCCACTGCTTTCACTAATATTCTATTCCATTCCGCAAAATTCCATTGCATTCCACAGCATTCCATTCCACTCCATAACATTCCATTCCATTCCTTTCCATTCCATTCCATTCTACTCCAACACATTATTCCAATTCTTTTACAAAACATTTCAGACCGTTCTTCAAAATTCGGTTCTATTAATCAACCTTGCACTTTAAGCCATTACTTTCCATTCGAATATACAACATTCCAGCCCATTTCAAACATTCTACTTTATTCCATTCCAATCCTCAAAATTACATTCCATTCCTTTAATTTCCAATCCTTTCCCAACATTCTATTCCTTTTCACAACGTTACATTCCATTCCATAGCATTCCGTTCCATTCCACGACATAGTATTCCATTCCATAACATTTGCCTCCATTTGAACACGTTATTCCGATTATTACCTAACATTGCCTTCCATTCTTCAAAATTCGCTTCTATTCAACATTCGACATCACACCGAAGCATTCCATTCCATTAAACAACATTCTAATTCATACTATTGCATAACATTCCATGCCTATCCACAAAATTCCATTCCATTCCTTCACACTCCATTCATTTCCACAACTTTCTATTGCTATCCACAACCTTCCATTTCATTCCACAGCACTTCTTTAAATTCCATAACATTCCATTCAATTCCACACATCTTATTCCATTCCTAAACATTCCAGTTTTTCCGTTCCATTCGATTCCATTCCAACACAATATTCCCATACTTTTACAAAACATTCCATAACATTCTTCAAAATTCCGTTCTATTAATCAACATTGCACTTCATACCATAATATTCCATTCAATTACACAACATTCCAGTCCAGTTCAAAAATTCTATTTCATTCCTTTCCAATAGATTCCACTCCAATCCACAAAATTCCATTCCGTTCCTTTAACTACCATTCCTTTCCAAACACTCTATTCCTTTCCACAACATTCTATTCCATTTCACAGCATTCCATTCCATTCCAAAACATAGCATTCCATTCCATAACTTTTGACTCCATTTGAACACGTTATTCTGATTATTATCTAACGTTCCATTATATTCTTCAAAATTTGTTTCTCTTAAACATCATTGCACTTCATCCTATAAAATTCCATTCCATTACACATTTCACTCCATTTCAAACATTCTATTTCTTTCCATTGAATAATATTCCATTTCAATCCACAAAATTCCAATCTATTCCTTAACCTTCCATTGCTTTCAATAATATTCTATTCCGTTCCGCAATATTCCGTTGCATTCCACAGCATTCCATTCCATTCCATAACATTCCATTCAATTCAACAACATTCCATTCGAGTCCAAAATATTCCATTCCTTTCCATTCCCTTCGATTCCACTCCAAACCTTTATACCCATTCTTTTACAAACCATTCCATACCATTCTTCAAAATTCGGTTATATTTATCAACATTGCAGTTCATACATTAGGATTCCATTCCATTATACAACATTGCAGTCCATTTCAAACAATCTATTTCTTTCCATTCCATAAGTTTCCATTTAAATCCAAAAATTCCATTGCATTCCTTTATCTTCCATTCCTTTCCCAACACTCTATTTTTCCACATTTCAATCCATTCCACAGCATTCCATTCAAGTCCACAATATTCCACTCCATTCCTTAACATTCGATTCCATTCCACACACTATACCAGTTCTATTACCTAACATTCCATTGATTCAGTAAAATTTGGTTCTATTAATTAACTTTCCATTTCATATCATAACAATCCATTCGAATACACAGAATACTACCCCATTTCAGACACTTTATATCGTTCTTTTGCATCGGATGCCATTCTAATCCACAAAATTCCATTCTCTTCCTTAGCCTTCCATTCCTCTCCCCAACGTTCTATTCCTTTCCACTACTTTCCATTGCATACAACATCATTCCAATCCATTTCGTAACATTCCATTTTATTCCATAACATTCGATTCAATCCAACACATTATTCCCATTCTGTCCCGAATCACTCAAACATTCATTAAAATTCGACTCTATTAATCAACATTGCCCTTCTTAAAATAACATTCCATTCTATCACACAACATTCCGTTCCAATTCATTCTATTTCATTCTGTTTCATAAGATTCCAGTCCAATCCACAAAATTCCATTTCATTCCTTTAACTTCCATTCCTTTCCCTACACTCTATTCTTTTCCACAACATTCCATTCCAATCCACAGCATTCCTTTATATTCCACAAGATAGCACTCCATTCCATAACATTCTACTCCATTCGAACACATTATTCTGATTTTTACCTAATATTCTATTCCATTCCTCATAATTCGGTTCTAATAAACAACATTCCACTTCATACCATAACATTCCTTACAATTCAGCAACATTCCATTCCATTGAAAACATTCTATTTCATTCCATTGCATAAGATTCCATTTTATACCACAAAATTCCATTCCATTCCTTAACATTTCATACCTTTCTGCCACATTCCATTGCCTTCCACTGCATTCCATTCTATTCCATGACTTTCCATTGCATTCCAAAACATTCCATACCATTCCATTACATTCGATTCCATTCCAACACATCATTCCCGTTCTGTTGCATAACATTCCATTCCATTCATTAAAATTTGGTCCTATTATTCAACATTACACTTTATAGCATAACATTCCATTCGACTACACAACATTCCATTCCAATTCATTATATTTCCTTCTGTTTCATAAGATTCCATTTCTATCCACAAAATTCCTTTCCATTCCCTAACCAAACATTGCTTTCCCTAACATTCTATTACTTTCCCCAACATTCCATTGCATCCACAGCATTGCATTTCGTTCTGCAACATTCCATTTAATTCCACAACGTTCCATTCCATTTAAAAACATTACATTCCTTTCCATTCCATTCTATTCCATTCCATCACATTATTCCCATTCTTTTACAAAACATTCCATGACATTCTTCAAAATTCGCTACTATTAATCAACATTGCACTTCATACCATAACATTCCATTCAATTACACAACATTCCAGTCCAGTTCAAAAATTCTATTTCATTCCCTTCCATGAGATTCCATTCCAATCCACAAAATTCCATTCCGTTCCATTAACTACCATTCCTTTCCAAACACTCTATTCCTTTCCACAACATTCTATTCCATTTCACAGCATTCCATTCCATTCCAAAACATAGCATTCCATTCCATAACTTTTGACTCCATTTGAACACGTTATTCTGATTATTATCTAACATTCCACTGTATTCTTCAAAATTTGGTTCTATTAAACAACATTGCACTTCATCCTATAAAATTCCATTCCATTACACAACATTTCACTCCATTTCAAACATTCTATTTCTTTCCATTGCATAATATTCCATTTCAATCCACAAAATTCCATTCTATTCCTTAAACTTCCATTGCTTTCAATAACATTCTATTCCTTTCCGCAACATTCCGTTGCATTCCACAGCATTCCATTACATTCCGTAACATTCCATTCAATTCCACAACATTCCATTCCATTATAAACATTCCATTCCTTTCCATTCCATTCGATTCCGCTCCAACCCTTTATTCCCATTTTTTACAAGACATTCCATACCATTCTTCAAAATTCGGTTATATTTATCAACATTGCACTTCATACATTAACATTCCATTCCATTATACAACATTCCTGTCCATTTCAAACAATCTAATTCTTTCCATTCCATAAGATTCCATTTAAATCCACAAAATTCCATTGCATTCCTTTAACTTCCATTCCTTTCACAACACTCTATTTTTCCAGATTTCATTCCATTCCACAGCATTCCATTCAAGTCCACAATATTCCATTCCATTCCTTAACATTCGATTCCATTCCACACATTATACCCAATCTATTACCTAACCTTCCATTGATTCAGTAAAATTTGGTTCTGTTAATTAACTTTCCATTTCGTATCATAACATTCCAATTGATTACACAGAATACTACTTCATTTCAGACAGTTTATATCGTTCTATTGCCTCGGATTCCATTTCAATCCACAAAATTCCATTCTCTTCCTTAACCTTAAATTCGTTTCCCCAACGTTCTATTCCTTTCCACTACTTTCCATTGCATTCAACATCATTCCAATCCATTTCGTAACATTCCATTCAATTCTACAGCATTCCATTCCATTCCATAACATTCCATTCCGTTCCAACACATTATTCCCATTCTGTCCCGAATCATTTAATAACATTCATTAAAATTCGGCTCTATTGATCAACATTCCCCTTCTTAAAATAACATTCCATTCGATTACACAACATTCCATTCCAATTCATTCTATTTCATTCTGTTTCATAAGATTCCAGTCCAATCCACGAAATTCCATACAATTCCTTAACCTTCCATTGCATTCCTCAAGTTCTATTCCTTAACACAATATACCATTGCATTCCACAGCATTCCATTCCATTCCGTAATATTCCATTCAATTCCACAACATTCCATTCCTTGAGATTCGATTCCTATCCACAAAATTCCATTCCATTCCTTAACCTAACATTGCATTCTCTAACATTCTATTCCTTTCCACAACATTCCATTGCATTCCACACAATTGCATTCCATTCTGTAACATTCCATTTAATTCCACAACGTTCTATTCCATTGCAAAACATTCCATTCTTACCATTCCATTCGATTCCATTTCAACACATTATTTACTTTCTTTTACAAAACATTCCATACCATTCATTAAAATTCAGTATATTAATCAGCATTGCACTTCATACCATAACATTGCATTCGATTATAAAACCTTCTCCATTTCATATATTTCATCCTATTCCATAAGATTCCATTGCAATTCACAAGATTCTATTCCATTCCTTTTATGCCCATTCCTTTCCCAACATTCTATTCCTTTACACTACAATCCTTTGATTTCCACAGCATCCATTCCATTCCATAACATTCCTATAAATATCACAACATTGCACTCCATTCCATAACATTCCATTCAATTCCACACATCTTATTGCATTCGTAAACATTCTATTGCATTCCACAGCATTCCATTTGATTCCATAACTTACCATTACATTTCAAAACATTCCATTCATTTCTGTTCCTTTCGATTCCATTCCAACACATTATTCCCATAGTTTTACAAAACATTCCATAACATTCTTGAAAATTCGGTTCTATTAATCAACATTGCACTTCACACCATAACATTCCGTTCGATTACACAACATTCCAGTCCATTTCAAACATTCCATGTTATTACAATCCACATAATTCCATTTCATTCCTTAAACTTCCTTTCTTTCCCAACACTCTACTCTTTTCCACAACATTCCATTCCAATCCACAGCATTCCTTTCCATTCCACAAGGTAGCACTCCATTCCATAATGATATACTCCATTCAAACACGTTATTCCGATTATTTCTTAACATTCCATTCCATTTTTCAAAATTCGTTTCTAACAATCAACGTTCCACTTCATACCATAACATTCCTTACCATGCATCAACATTCCATTCCATTGCATAAGATTCCATTCCATACCCTAAAATTCCATTCCATTCCTTAACATTTCATTGCTTTCCGCAACATTCTATACTTTTCTGCCACATTCCATTGCTTCCACTACATTCAGTTCCATTCCATGACTTTCCGTTGCATTCCAAAACATTCTATACCATTCCATTACATTCGATTCCATTCCAACACATCATTCCCGTTCTGTTGCATAACATTCCATTCCATTCATTAACATTTTTCCTATTATTCAACATTATAATTGATAGCATAACATTCCATTCGACTACACAACATTCCTTTTCAATTCATTATATTTCCTTCTGTTTCATAAGATTCAATTCCTAGCCACAAAATTTCACTCCTTTCCATAACCTAACGTTTTTTTCCCTAACATTCTATTCCTTTCCACAACATTCCATTCCATTCCAAAACATTCCATTCCTTTCCATTCCGCTCGATTCCATTTCAAAACATTATTCCCATTCTTTTACAAAATATTCCATATCATTCATTAAATTTCAGTGCATTAATCAGCGTTGCACTGCACACCATAACATTGCATTCGATTATAAAACATTCTCCATTTCATATATTATATTTAATTCCATTCCATAAGATTACATTGCAATTCACAAGATTCTATTCCATTCCTTTTACGTCCATTCCTTTCCCAACATGCTATTCCTTTACACTACAATCCATTGCATTCCACAGCATCCATTCCATTCCATAACATTCCTTTCAATTCCACAACATTGCTCTCCATTCCATAACATTCCTTTGAATTCGAACACATTATTCCCTTTGTGTTACATAACATTCCATTGAATTCATTAAAATTCGATTCTGTTAATGTACTTTCAACGTCATACCATAATATTCTATTCGATTGCACCACATTCCATTCCATTTCAAACATTCTATTTCAATATGTTGCATAAGTTTCCATTCCAATCCACAAAATTCCATTCCTTTCTTTAACCTTCCTTTCCTTTCTCCAACATTCTACTCCTTCCCACAACATTCCATTGCATTCCACCAAATTCCATTCCAATCCAGAACTTTCCATTCAATTCCTCAAAATTAAATTCTATTCCATAACATTCGACTCATTTCCAAAACCTTATTCCCATTCTGTTACAAAGTATTCCAAACATTAATTAAAATTCAGTTCTATTACTCTGCGTTCAACTTCATCCCATAACATTCCTTTCGATTACACTACATTCCATCCATTTTCAAACGCTCTATTTCATTCTATAGAATAAGCTTCCATTCCAAAGCATAAAATTCCTTTTCTTTCCTTAACATTCCATTCATTACACCAACATTCTATTCCTTTCCCCAACATTCCATTCCATTCCAAAGCATTCCATACAATTCCACAATATTCAATTCCATTCCTTAACATTCAGTTTCATTCCAACACATTATTCCTGGACTATTACAAACCTCTCCATTGATTCAGTAATATTCGGTTCTATTAACATTCCAATTCTTATCATAATATTTCATTCGATTACACAGAACACCATTCCATTTCAAACATTCTATTTCGTTCTATAGCATAGGATTCAATTCCAATCCACAAAATTCCATTGCATTCCTTAACCTCCCATTCCTTTCCCCAACGTTCTATTCCTTTCCACAACATGCCATGGCATTCCACAGCATTCCATTCCATTCCTTAACGTTGCATGCAATTCCACAACATTCAATTCCATTGCATAACGTTCTTTCCATTCAAACTCATTATTTCCATTCTGTTACCTAACATTCCATTCCATTTTTGAAATTCGGTTCGGTTTATCAACATTCCACTTCATACCGTCACATTCCATTTGATTACAGAACATCCCATTCATTGCACACATTGTATCTCCTTTGATTGCATAATTTTCCATTCCAATCCCAAAATTCCTTTCCATTCCTTCACCCTCTATTCCTTCCCCAACTTACTATTGCTTTCCACAGCATACCATTGCATTCCACAGCATTCCATTCCTTTCCATAACATTCCATTCAATTCCAAACATTCCATTCCATTCCATAAGATTCAATTCCATACCAACACATTATTCTCGTTCTCTTACCTAACATTCCATTCCACTCATTAAAATTCTTTTCTGTTAATCAACATTCTACTACATCACATTATATTACGTTCGATCACACAACATTCCTTTCCATTTCAAACATTCTATTTCATTCTATTACATAGGAATCCGTTCGAAACCACAAAATTCCATTCCATTCCTTAACCTTTTATTCCTTTCGGCAACATTGTATTCCATTCCGAAACATTCCATTGGATTCCACATTATTCCATTGCATTCCATTCAATACCATTCTATTCCACTCCAACACATTATTTTCATTCTGTTGCATAACATTATGTTCCATTCATTAAATTTGGTTCGATTCATCAACACTGCACTTCATCGTGTAAAATTCCATTCAATTACACAACATTCCTTTCCAATTCATTCTATTTCATTCTGTTTCATAAGTTTCCATTTCAATCCACAAAATTCCATTCCATTCCTTAACCTTCCATTGCTTTCACTAACATTCTGTTCCTTTACGCAACATTCCATTGAATTCCACAGCACTCCATTTCATTCTGTGACATTCCATTCCATTCCAAAACATTCCATTCATTTCCATTTGATTCGATTCAACTCAAACACATTATTCCCATTCTTTTACAAATCGTTCCATACCATTCCTCCAAATTCGGTTCTATTAATCAACATTGCACTTCATACCATAACTTTCCTTTCGATTATGCAACATTCCAGCCCATTTCAAACATTCTATTTCATTTCATTCCAATCCTCAAAATTCCATTCCATTCCTTTAACTTCCAATCCTTTCCCAACATTCTATTCCTTTCCACAGCATTCCATTCCACTGCACAACATAGCATTCCATTACATAACATTTGACTCCATTTGAACACGTTATTCCGATTATTACCTAACATTGCATTCCATTCTTCAAAATTCTCTTCTATTCAACATTCCACCTCACACCATAACATTCCATTCCATTAAACAACATTCTAATTCATACTATTGCATGACATTCAATGCAAATCCCCAAAATTCCATTCCATTCCTTCACACTACATTCATTTCCAAACCTTTCTATTGCTTTCCACAACATTCTATTTCATTCCACAGGATTGCATTCCATTCCATTATATTCCATTCAATTCCACACATCTTTTTGGATTCCTAAACATTCCATTGCATTTAACAACATTCCATTCCGTTCCGTAACTGACCATTACATTCAAAACATTGCATTCCTTTCCGTTCCATTCGATTCCATTCCAACACATTATTCCCATTCTTTACAAAACATTCCATAACATTCTTCAATATTCGGTTCTATTAATCAACATTGCACTTCACACCATTACTTTCCATTCGATTATACAACATTCCAGTCCATTTCCAACATTCCATGTCATTACAATCCACAAAATTCCACTTCATTCCTTTAACTTCCATTCCTCTCCCTACACTCTATTCTATTCCACAACATTCCATTCCAATCCACAGCATTCCTTTCCATTCCACAAGGTAGCACTCCATTCCATAACATTATACTCATTTTGAACACGTTATTCCGATTATTACTAAACATTCCCTTCCACTCTTCAAAATTCAGTTCTAATAATCAACATTCCAATTCATACCATAACATTCCTTACCATTCAATCAACATTCCATTCCACTGAAAACATTCTATTTCATTCCATTGCATAAGATTCCATTCCATACCACAAAATTCCACTCCATTCCGTGACATTTCATTCCTTTCCGCAACATTCTACACTTTTCTGCCACATTCCATTGCCTTCCACTGCATTCCATTCCATTCCATGACTTTCCATTGCATTCCAAAACATTCCATAACATTCCTTTACATTCGATTCCATTCCAACACATCTTTCCCGTTCTGTTGCGTAACATTCCATTCCATTCATTAAAATTGTTCTTATTATTCAACATTACACTTGATAGCATAACATTCCATTCAACTACACAACATTCTTTTTCAATTCATTATATTTCCTTCTGTTTCATAAGATTCCATTCCTGTCCACAAATTCCATTCCATTCCTTAACCTAAAATTGCTTTCCCTACCATTCTATTCCTTTCCACAACCTTCCATTGCATTTCACAGCATTCCCTTCCGTTCTGTTACATTCCATTTAATTCCACAACATTCCATTCCTTTCCATAACATTCCATTCTTTTCCATTCCATTTGATTCCATTTCCACACATTATTCCCATTCTGTTACAAAACATTCCATACCGTTCATTAAAATTCAGTATATTAATCAACATTGCACTAAATACCATAACATTACATTTCATTATAAAACACTCACCATTTCATATATTATATTTCATCCTATTCCATAAGATTCTATTGCAATTCACAAGATTCTATTCCATTCCTTTTATGTCCGTTCCTTTCTCAACATTCTATTCTTTACACTACAGTCCATTGCATTCCACAGCAACCATTCCATTCCAGAACATTCCTTTAATTCCACAATATTGCACTCCATTCCATAACATTCCATTCAATTCCACACATCTTATTCCATTCCTAAACATTCCATTCAATTCCACAGCATCCATTCCATTCTATAACTTACCATTATATTCCAAAACATTCCATTCCTTTCCGTTCCATTCAATTCATTCCAACACATTATTCCAATTCTTTTACAAAACATTCCATAACATTCTTCAAAATTCGGTTCTGTTAATCAACATTGACTTCACACCATAACATTCCATTCGATTACACAACATTCCAGTCCATGTCAAACATTCTATTTCATTCCAATCCACAAAATTCCATTTCATTCCTTTAACTTCCATTCCTTTCCCAACACTCTATTCTTTTCCACAACATTCCATTCCAATCCACAGCAATCCTTTCCATTCCACAAGATAGCACTCCATTCCATAACATTCTACTCCATTCGAACACGTTATTCCGATTATTACCTAACCTTCCCTTCCATTCTTCAAAATTCGTTTCTAATAATCAACATTCCACTTCATACCATAACATTCCTTACCATTCATCAACATTCCATTCCATTGAAAACATTCTATTTCATTCCATTGCATAAGATTTCATTTCATACCACAAAATTCCATTCCATTCCTTAACATTTCATTCCTTTCCGCAGCATTCTACACTTTTCTGCCACATTCCACTGCCTTCCACTGCATTCCATTCCATTCCATGACTTTCCATTGCATTCCAAATCATTCCATACCATTCCATTACATTCGATTCCATTCCAACACAACATTCCCATTCTGTTTCATAACATTTCATTCCTTTCATTAAAATTTGGACCTATTATTCAACATTACACTTGATAGCTTAACATTCCATTCAACTACACAACATTCCTATTCAATTCATTATATTTCCTTCTGTTTCATAAAATTCCATTCCTATCCACAAATTCCATTCCATTCCTTAACCTAACATTACTTTTCCTAACATTCTGTTCCTGTCCACAACATTCCATTGCAATCCGCAACATTCCATTCCATTCTGTAACATTCCATTTAATTCCACCACATTCCATTCCATTACAAAACATTCCATTCCAAAACATTCGAGTCGATTCCATTTCAACACATTATTACCATTCTTTCACAAAACATTCCATACCATTCATTAAAATTCAGTATATTAATCAACGTTGCACTTCATACCATACCATTGCATTTGACTATAAACATTCTCCATTTCATATATTCTATTTCATTCCATCCCATAAGATTTTTTTGCAATTCACAAAATTCTATTCCACTCCTTTTACGTCCATTCCTTTTCCAAAATTTTCTTCCTTTACCCTACAATCCATTGCATTCCACAGCATCTATTCCATTCCATAACATTCCTTTCAATTCTGCAACATTGCACTCCATTCCATAACATTCCATTGCATTCGAACACATTATTCCCTTTGTGTTACATAACATTCCATTTCATTCATTAAAATTCGGTTCTGTTAATGTACTTTCAACTTCAAACCATAACATTCTATTCGATTACACTGCATTCCATTCCATTTCAAACATTCTATTTCATTATGTCGCATAAGTTTCCATTCCAATCCACAAAATTCCTTTCCTTTCCTTAACCTTCCTTTCCTTTCTCCAACATTCTACTCCTTCTCACAACATTCCTTTGCATTCCACCAAATTCAACTCCATTCCAGAACATTCCATTCAATTCCATAAATTTGGATTCATTTCCAAAACCTTACTCCCATTCTTTCACATAACATTCCATACATTAATTAAAATTCAGTTCTATTACTCTGCCTTCCACGTCTTCCCATAACATTCCGTTGATTATACCACATTCCATCCATTTCAAAGCTCTATTGATTAAGATTCCATTCCAAACCACAAAATTCCAATTCATTCCTTATCATTCCATTCATTTCCCCAACATTCTATTCCTTTCCCCAACATTCCATTCCATTCCGAAGCATTCCATTCAATTCCACAATATTCAATTCCATTGCTTAACATTCAATATCATTCCAACACTTTATTCCTGTACTATTATATACCCCTCCATTGATTCAGTAACATTCGGTTCTATTACATTTCCAATTCACATCATAATATTCCATTTGATAACACAGAACACCATTCCTTTTCAAACATTCTATTTTGTTCTATTGCGTAGGATTCCATTCCAGTCCACAAAATTCCATTCCATTCCTTAACTTCCCATTCCTTTCCCCAACATTCTATTCCTTTCCACAACATGCCATGGCATTCCACAGCATTCCATTCCATTCCTTAACGTTGCATGCAATTCCACAACATTCAATTCCATTGCATAACATTGTTTCCATTCAAACACATTAATCCCATTCTGTTACTTAACATTCCATTCCATTCTTTGAAATTCGTTTTTGTTAATCAACATTCCACATCATACCATTACATTCCATTTGATTACAGAACATCCCATTCAACTGCACACATTGTATCTCCTTCCATTGCATTATTTCCCATTCCAATTCACAAAATTCCTTTCCTTTTCTTCACCCTCCATTCCTTTCACAACTTTCTATTCCTTTCCACAACATTCCATTCCATTACAAGCATTCCATTACATTCCACAACGCAGCATTCCATTACATAAGATTTGACTCCATTTGAACACGCATTTCCAATTATTACTTAACATTATGTTCAATTCTTCAAAATTTGCGTCTATTCAACATTCCACCTCACACCATAACATTCCATTCCGTTAAACAACATTCTAATTCATACTATTGCATGACATTCCATGCAATTCCACAAAATTCCATTCCATTCCTTCACACTACATTTATTACCACAACTTTCTATTGCTTTCCACAACATTCCATTTCATTCCACAGCATTGCATTCCATTCCACAGGATTGCATTCCATTCCACACATCTTATTCCATTCCTAAACATTCCATTTCATTCCACGGCATTCCATTCCATTCCATAAATTACCATTACATTCCAAAACATTCCATTCCTTTCCGTTCCATTCCATTCCATTCCAACACATTATTCCCATTCTTTTACAAAACATTCCATAACATTCTTCAAAATTCGGTTCTATTAATCAACATTGTTCTTCGCACCATTACTTTCCATTCGATTATCCAACATTCCAGTCCATTTCAAACATTCTATATCATTCCAATCCACAAAATTCCATTTCATTCCTTTAACTTCCATTCCTTTCCCAACACTCTATTCTTTTCCACAACATTCCATTCCAATCCACAGCATTCCTTTCCATTCCACAAGATAGCACTCCATTCCATAACATTCTACTCCATTCGAACACGTTATTCTGATTATTACCTAACATTCCATTCCATTCTTCAAAATTCTTTTATAATAATCAACATTCCACTTCATACCATCACATCCCTTACCATTCATCAACATTCCATTCCATTGAAAATATTCTATTTCATTCCATTGCATAAGATTCCATGTCATACCACAAAATTCGATTCCATTCTTTAACATTTTATTCCTTTCACCAACATTCTACACCTTCCTGCCACATTCCATTGCCTTTCACTGCATTCCATTCCATTCCATGACTTTCCATTGCATTCCAAAACATTCTATACCATTCCATTACATTCGATTCCATTCCATCATATCATTCCAGTTCTGTTGCAAACCATTCCATTCCATTCTTTAAAATATGGTCCTATTATTCAACATTACACTTGATAGCATAACATTCCATTCGACTACACAGCATTCTTTTCCAATTCATTATATTTCTTCTATTTCATAAGATTCCATTCCTGTCCAAAAAATTCCATTCCATTCCTTAACCTAACATTGCTTTCCCTAACATTCTATTCCTTTCCACAACATTCCATTGCATTCCACAGCATTCCATTCCATTCTGTAACATTCCATTTAATTCCACAACATTCCATTCCATTATAAAACAGTCCATTCTTTCCATTACATTCGATTCCATTTCAACACATTATTCCCATTCTTTTACAAAACATTCCATACCATTCATAAAATTCAGTATATTAATCAGCATTGGACTTCATCCCATAACATTGCATTCGACTATAAAACATTCTCCATTTCATATATTCTATTTCATTCCATTCCATAAGATTCCATTGCAATTCACAGGATTCTATTCCATTCATTTTACGTCCATTCCTTTCCCAATATTCTGTTCCTTTTCACTACAATCCATTTGATTCCACAGCATCCATTCCATTCCATAACATTCCTTTAAGTTCCACAACATTGCACTACATTCCTTAACATTCCATTGCATTCGAACACATTATATCCTTTGTGTTACATAACTTCCATTCCATTCATTAAAATTCGATTCTGTTAATGTACTTTCAAACTCATACCATTACATTCTATTTGATTACACCACATTCCATTCCATTTCAAACAATCTATTTCATTATGTTGCATAAGTTTCCATTCCAATTCACAAAATTCCATTCCTTTCCTTAACCTTCCTTTCCTTTCTCCAACCTTCTACTCCTTCCCACAACATTCCATTGCATTCCACCAAATTCCATTCCATTCCAGAACATTCCATTCAATTCAACAACATTCCATTCCATTCCATAACATTCGATTCATTTCCAAAACCTTATTCCCATTCTGTTACAAACCATTCCATACTTTAATTAAAATTCAGTTCTATTACTCTGTGTTCCATGTCATCCCATAACATTACATTTGAGTACACCACATTCCATCCCATTTCAAATGCTCCGTTTTATTCTATTGAATAACATTTCATTCCAAACCACAAAACTGCGATTCATTCCTTAACATTCCATTCATTTCCCCAACATTCTAATCCTTTCCCCAACATTCCATTCCATTCCAAAGCATTCCATTCAATTTCACAATATTCAATCCCATTCCTTAACATTCAATTCTATTCCAACACATTATTCCTGTACTATTATATACCTCTCCATTGATTCATTAATATTCGGTTCTATTAACATTCCAATTCTTATCATAATATTCCATTCGATTACACAGAATACCATTCCATTTCAACCTTTCTATGGCGTTCTTTTGCATAGGATTCCATTCCAATCCACAAAATTCCATTCCATTCCTTAACCTCCCATTCCTTTTCCCAACGTTCCATTCCTTTCCACAACATGCCATGGCATTCAACAGCATTCCATTCCATTCCTTAACGTTGCATGCAATTCCACAACATTCAATTCCATTGCATAACATTGTTTCCATTCAAACACATTATTCCCATTCTGCTACCTAACATTCCATTCCATTCTTTGAAATTCGGTTCTGTTAATCAACATTCCACTGCACACCATTACATTCCATTTGATTACGGAATATCCCATTCATTGCACACATTGTATCTCCTTCCATTGCATAATTTTCCATTCCAATCCACAAAATTCCTTTCCATTCCTTCACCCCTCCATTCCTTCCCCAACTTTCTATTGCTTTCCACAACATTGCATTGCATTCCACAGCATTCCATGTCTTTCCATAACATTCCATTCAATTCCACAACTTTCCATTCCATTCCATAACATTCAATTCCATGCCAACACATTATTCTCGTTCTCTTACCTAACATTCCATTTCATTTATTAAAATTCCTTTCTGTTAATCAACATTCTACTTCATCCCATAACACTACATTAAATCACACAACATTCTTTTCCATTTCAAAAATTCTATTTCATTCTATTACATAGGATTCCTTTCGAAACCACAAAATTCAAACGTAATCTAAAGGTTATTTTTTTCTCCCTTCTTCTTCTTCCTCCACTCTCTATGTATTAGGTGTCATATTCTGTACTGTTTCTGTATCCCTTGAATGTCTTTGTGAGTAGATGATTTAATGTTGTATTTGCTTAGTAATTATTCAGTCTTCTTGCTTTCCCGTGGTTTTATTTTCTCTGGTGACAGCTATTTAGCTTTAGGAGAACTTCCACACAGAGCAATCGTTTCAAAATACTCTGTAGAAATGGTTTGTGGGAAGGAGAACTTCCACCGAGACCAGTCCTTTCAAAATATACACTGTAGAAATGGTTTGTGGGAGGTAAATTTCCTCAACTTTTGCTCATGTGGAAATTGTTTAACCTCTTATTCAAATTTAAATGATAATGTTGCTGGGTAGAATTTTCTTACTTGGAGGTCCTTCTCTTTCATTGAATTAAATATATCATGCCACACCCAACTGTCATTTAATGTTTCTGATGAAAAGCCTGCTGATGACCTGTTGGGTTCTTCTTTATATGTGATCTGTTTTCTTTCTCTGCATTCTTCCAATACTCTCTCTTTTTCCTTCATTTTGCCCTTTTAAGTGTTATTTGTCTTGGTGTTGTCTTCCTAGGGTCTTTTGTGTTTGGATATCTCTGCATTTCCATGACCTGAGAGACTATTTCCTTCCCCAGATTGGAGAAGTTTTCAGCAATTATTTTCTCAGAGAGCCTTTCCACCCCCTTTTCTCTAGTCTTCTTCTTCTTCTGTTACCCCCGTAATGCAAATATTGTTCTGTTTCAATTGGTCACACCGTTCTCTTATTATTCATGTTATATGTAGTTTTGGGAAGAAGTTCATGACTCACTTTTCATGTCGCTATCTTTTTCCCATCTCTTGCTGCAGTGAGGATTTAGTAATGTATGAACCATTATGTTGCATACTTGAAACCAATGTAATAATGTATACCAACTATACTTCATTAAAAGAACTGTAATATTGGGGTTGTTTATGTACAGGAACTGTAGGCATGCATACAGTTGTAGTATATACTTCCCGTTTTCCAGTGTGTATTTGCCAATTTAAGTTCTCAATAGCCCTGCATGTTTATCTCATTCTTTCATACCTTTGACAGCACATGATTTTGTTTTCATTCTAGCTAAACTGATGTCTGTATTATAGTATCTCATTGTGACTTGTATTATCATTTCTCTGAAACTAAAAGTCTTATTTTATTTTAATTTAATTTTAAATGTGTTTATCCTCTCTTATGGATTGCCCATTTTGTGTTTGACCCATTTTTTCTAGTGGGAGTGATGGATTTTGTAGCTGTGCTCCTGGGTGGTGGTCCCATGGCTTGGATCCTTTACTCCTACTCTAAGTTTGTTTCCCCCATACATAGAACATCATCAGCTCAGGGGAAATATAAGGTATTTCCCATCTGTGTACGTCACCACCCCATTGTTTCCTTATTTTATTGTATGAGCACAGCAGTGTGCCTCAGCTCTGCAGTTACACACAGCTCACAATCCAGTGCAACAGCCTCAGTGATGTACACTGCAATCAGACCCATGTTGAACCCATTCATCTACAGTTTCAGAAATAAAGACATAAACAGGGCTTTGAAAGCATTATTTGGAATGTAAAAAAGGACTAATTGTCCCGTGAATGAAGAAATGCCCGTGATGGCAGGGCTTGAAGCCTCAGAGCCAGAAATTTTCTTCTCCATTCAATTTATGTAAATCAGTTTATCAAGTTTTGTGATCTCTCTGCTATCCATGAGATTTCTCCTTTGTCAATTTCAAAGTCTCCCAGTATTTCCCACGTTGTATATGATGTTGTGAAATTCCTACTTATCTCAAGAGACTTCATGAATCACTTAAGAACAATTTCTTCTCAAATAAAATATATGATATTTACGAGTTTTTTCTTTTGTTTGACCTCCAAAATCATCATGATTTGTATTACTCCTATGGAAAAATGAACTTTTGCCAGCCACAGCTATTTAATGATTTTATCAAAGAGGAAAATCTGACACCATTATTTTCCATGTGTGAACATCATGCCCTGGTATATCACTAGCTTAATTACTTTCCTGATACAGTGGTTTAATATGCAGTGGGTAGGGTGGTAAAAATATGGCAGGGTAGGGCAGCAAGGCAAGAACTACCTCCCACAGGCACACTCAGTAAGCAACTTCAGCAGAACAACTAACCCTGAAAATGACCTGAAGACTGCAGAACACATGGTGAAGAAGAGAGGACACATTTGGAAGGGCAAAGAGGCAGAGCCATAATTGACTGGGACCCAAATTCTTCCCCCATGCCAGCACAAAAGCAGGAGGGAGAATGGAGTAGGGAATGATGAATGTTCAGGAATCTTGCACACATGGCTGTGGAGATCTCTTCTGGCAATATGAGTCCACATTGCATTTTGTATTGGTGATTAATGGAGCTCAACTCCAAGGAGAGTTGAAGCACTCTGTGGGGCCAAAACTTCTGTTGTTGGTGGAGGTTAGACACAATAAAGCAATCCCACAGAGATGAAACACAGATGGAGGGATGTTCTGACCTAAGCAGGGTGTTCATGAAGCAACAGTCAGATGAAAATGCCTGTGTTTTGTTTCTAACATTCCTGATGATGTGCATGGTTGTAATACTCTTCTGTCTTGAACCAATTTGTGTTATTTTACTCATGTATGTAGTGAAATCTTTTAGTTTACAGGGATAAAAATGAGTTTATCAATTGTGAGCCGCCTTAAGTCCATTATTTTAACATCTACATATGAACGTTACTTTTTCTCAGTTAGAGGAGATATGCCCCACCCATTAGGGCTCAGCTTCTTGTGTTCAAGATCCTGCCCTGAGCCATGCACCACTCTATTTTTTTACTTCTAACAAATTGATGACAGCATAATTCCATGCAAAAAACTGTACCAATTAAAAGTGTAAATGGAATAATTAAAAATTTTATAATAAAAGCGTGCCTACTGCATGTTTCTATTTATGCAAAACTCTAGAAGTATGTATTATGTGTAATTATGATATAATTATTAAAAGTGAAATCCCCCTGCATCTGTGTCCTTAGGTTTGAAAATAATGTGAAATTGTAAACATAACTTCTGAACGATGCTGTAATGAAAAGGAAAATCTATAGAAATACATTGTTGAATCCAAATAACTAATTCAAGGATAACGGGATGTTTGTGTGTACATATTTGAATATATTTTTCTGTCAGATAAACCCACACACATATATACACATGCCCAAAGACTCCTTTAAAATCATACGTATTATGGTGAAATAAGCCTTTTATAAAGCTAGAGAATAAAGAAAGGGAAATCACATATGTTTGAATCAACTTGAAATTCAAGGTCTGCTCCAAGAGTATGAACCTACATTGCATGGTGCTCTGAAGATTAGAGGGGTTGGAAAGCAAAGACAGGCAGAATACTCACAGAGACTGAGGTTCCAGACTGTTGTGGAGAAGGGGATTAAGGAGCATTATGATTTGCAGATATTATGTAGGTGGGTCATGGGAAACACAGTGCAACATTAAAAAGACAAATAATGACTCTATAGCATCTTACTGTGCTGATGGTCAGTGACTGCAACGTGGTGTGTGGGGGACTTGGCAATATGGTGAATATTGTAACCACAATGTTGCTCATGTAAAAACTTCATAAGATTGTATATCTATGATATTTTAGTATAATAAATAAATAAGATGGTTTCAACATGGGGTACCTTATATAGGGGAAACTAAATGAATGAATCAGAACAATTAAGTGCAGTTCTTCTGAACAATATTGTAGTTGGATAAACGTCTGTACTAGATTCCTTTTGTGCTATAACAAATTACTACCCTGGTGGCTAAAATTTCTTTATCTTAAATTTCTAGAAATCAGAAATTGAAATGGTTCACACTGGGGTAAAAAAGACATCTGCAAGGCTAGAGTCAATCCAGACTTCAGGGAATAATTCTTTACCTTTCTAAATTACTTTCCAGTGGCCACCTGCATTATTTGGGTCATGGATATTCCACCATCTTTAAAGCCATAAAAAACGGAATCTTCTAATCTTTCTGTGAGTCCAAATTTTATTCTCTATTTCACACTTAGAGCATCACTGTGATTATACTAGTCCAACATGGATAATCTACACTAACCTTCCTTTCATAAAGTCCATGAGTATCAGATTTACTCCACATGATTCCTCTACTCCTCCTGTTATGTTACCACCTACATACAAAAGTTCAGGGGTGTAGGTGGCAAAAATATGGCAGACTCGGGCACAAAGGCAAAAACTTCCTCCACATATACACTAAGGCAGTAACTTCAGCAAAACAATCAACCCTGAAAACGACCTGAAGAATGCAGAACACATGGTGAAGTAGAGAGGACACATTGAGAAGGGCATAGTGGCAGGGCCATAATGGATCAGGACTCAAGATGTTCCCTAATCCGAGAGCACAGTCAGGAGGGAGGAGAACAGAGTAGGGCAGGGACAAATGCTCAGGAATCTGGCACACATGGCCCTAGAGATTTGTTCTAGGAATATGAGTCCACATTTCACTTAGGATTAGTGATTAATGGGTTTGGAATCGAAGGACAGTTGGAGCACTCTGAAGGCCCAAAACTTCTTTTGCTGGTGGGGGTTAGGCATTGCTATGCAGTCCCACAGAGACCAAACACAGATGTGACAGTTAGAAAGATTTGCTAGTAGTGGGATGGGTGCCAGAGGGGAGGAATGAAGGGAGATCTCTGGAGGAGAGAGGGCAGGCCAATAATGCCTTCCCAGTGGTCCCTCACCCACTGGAGTCGGAGCTTGTGAGGTCCAGCTTCAAATAGCTCCATCTTCCTCAGTGTCTCAAATCTCTGGAGGCATTACCTTGGATACCTATCCTCCTTGGCCCACTTAGCCCAGCCGTAGTCCAACTTTATTGAATGGCAAGTGGAGGGTAAATGACACTTTCCTGACTTCCCCAGCCCTCCCTGAGGCCAGCAGCAAAGGGGCTTATATAAACCAGCAATGAAAGTCTCATCTCCCTGCTGCATTTCACACCTCTGTACCCAACTCACATGGCAGTCAACTCATCAGTTATTGAACTTTGATTAATGGTGGGCACTCCAAGTCCTCTCTCAGCTCAACTGGCCAGATGTTTGTGAAGTCATCTCTAAACTCTCCACCTGCCCATTGGCTCCATTCCAGTGCTCTGTGCTATGTCCACCCTGCCTGGCAATCTCAGACCAGCAGCAGTCCACCCTTGGTGAGTGGCAGGCAGATGAACGCCTTGCCTAGAACTAATCCCAGCAGAAGTGCCTCACATCACACAAAGGTCAGGTAGATACAAAGTGTGGGGATCAGCCACTGCTAACAGACGAGAAAATATCACGCCCCATCTACAGCCCAGCAACAGCAACTTCAGTTCAGCTACAAAAGAAAAAGGCCCTGTGGAGCAGAGTGTCTTAAGCTCCTGGGAACCACAAGGCATCCAATTCATAAAGCCATTCCTTTCCAGACCAGAAGACTTAGCCACTATATCTAATACAAAGGAGGAAAAACAGAAACCTAGACAAACTAAGGAGGCAGAAGAATATGTTTCAAACAAAAAGCAAGATAAGACATCAGAAAAAGGGTTAAATGAAATTGAGATTAACAGTCTTCCTGATAAATAATTCAAAGTAAGTCATAGAGATGTTTACTGAATGGGGGAAAAATTGATGATCACACCATGAACTTCAACAAATAGAAAGAAAATATGAAAAAGAGCCACTCAGAGTTGAGGAAAGCATAACTTCAATAAAAAATACAGTAGAGGAAAAGAGTAGCAGGCTCCTGGGAGAAGAGGAAAGAATCAGTTTGATGGAAGAAAGAGAACTGCTGAGGAATAAAGAGAAAAAGAATTTCTAAAGACAAGAAATTGCTGAGAGCTGCCGTGACAACTGCAAATGAGACAATATTCACATAATAGTGGTCAAAGAGGGAGAAGAGTAAGAGAAAAGATTAGAAAGTCGGTTTGAAGAAATAGTATCTAACAACTTGCACAATATGGGTTAGGAAATAGCCATCCAGGTCTTGGATGCACAGACAGGTCCTAACAAGATGAACACCAGGATGACAACACCAAGATTCAAAGTAATTAAAAAGCTAAATATTAAGGATAAAGAAAGGATCTTAAAAACTGCAAGAAAAAGTTAGACAGATAACTGTAAGAGAAACTCCATAAGGCTATCAGCAGATTTCTTAGCAGAAACTTTACAGGTCAGAAGAGAGTGAAATGAAATATTCAAATTATTAAAAGGGAAGAACCTACAACCAAGAATCTGCTAACCAGCAAGGTTATCAAACATAATCTATGGGGAAATAAATATTTTCCAGATAAATGGATGTTAAAGGTTAAAAAAACACCACTAAACCAGACGTACAAGGTGAGTTAAAGACACTTCATTAGATGGCAATGTCTGTAAGTCTAAATATGTTTCATCAGTGAAAAAACCTACAGTAAAGCTACTGCCAATTACTTAAAAGCAAGCATGATGTTAAAAAATGGACTGAAATAAACTATACACAAAATTAGTGAAGGGATACAGAAGAGATGTAGATTATGATATCTTAAAGATAAAGTGTGGAGGGAGAAGAATAAAAAGAGTAATACTTTTAGAATATGTTTGAAATAATGTGGCCATCAGTTTAATATAAACTCATATATTTAGGAAAGTATCTTTGAAACTTATGGTAACCACAAACATAAAGCCAATAAGAGATACATAAATACATAAAAAATCTGAAAAATGGATATAAACACCATCAAATAATGAGAGGAGTATAACAGAGGAAGAAAAAAACAGACAGGAACTACAAAAACAAACAGAAAAAATAATAAGATAGCAGTAAATACATATCTTTCAATAATTACCTTACTCGTAAATGGACTAAGCGTATTGATCAAAAGACATAGGTGACAGAAGGGATAAATAAGACTCGTCTATATGCGGCATACAAGAGAGTCATTTCAAACCTAAGATGTACATAGACTGAATGCAAAGGGATGGGAAAAGATATTTCAACAAACAAAAGGGAGAAAAAACCAGGAGTGGCAGTACATAGACAAAGTATGCTTCAAAACAAAGTAACAAGAGACAAAGAAGGACACCACATAATACTAAAGGGTTCAGTCCATAAAAGGATGTAACAGTTGTAAATACCTATACAACCAACATAAGAACATCTAAACTTATAAAGCAAATTATAATGGACCTAAAGGGAGAAATAGATGACACAATTATATTAGGGGATTTAAACACCCTAGTTACATAGTGGTTAGATCATCCAGACAGAAAATAAATAATAAATCAGGCATTAAGCCACATATTAGACCACATGGACTTAACAGTTATATGCAGAACAGTCCACCCCAAAACAACAGAATATACATTTTTCTCAAATGCACATGGAAACGTCTCCAGTACAGATAACATAATAGGACCAAAAAAACAGCCTTAACATTTTCAAAAAGTTTGAAATTGTATTAAGCATTTTTTTAGACCACAATGGTATAAAATATTAATAAATTTCATGAAGAAAAGAAGAAAAAATATGAACACATGGAGGCTGGATAATATGCTTTAATCAGTGGGTCAAGGAACAATGCAAACAGGAAATCAAACAGTATGGAGACAAATAACAGAAACACAATGATTTAAAATATGTGGCATGCAGCAAAAGTGGTTCTAAGACAGAAGTGCATAGCAATACTGGCCTACCTGAAGAAACAAGAACAATTCAAATTAAATAACCTCAGTTCACAAAGGAACTAGAAAAAGATGCAAGAACAAACTCCAAAATTAGTAAGAAGGACATAATAAAGAGCAGAGTAGATATTTTAAAAACAGAGAATAAAAAAACAACAGAAAAAAATCAATGAAACCAAAGTCATGTTCTCTGAGAAGACAAACAGACAAACCCCTAGAAAGACTTATCGAGAGATAAAAGATGCAAATAAACAAAATCAGAAATGGAAAAGAAGTTTCAACTGACACCACAGTAATTCAAGTATTTATGAGAATTCTATGAAAAATTATATGTCTATAAATTGGACAACTGCGAAGAATTGGACAAATTCCTAGAAGCAATCTTCCCAGACTGACCCAGGAAAAAACAGAAAATCTGAACAGACTAATTACCAATAATGAAATTGAAATAGCAATTTAAAAAATCTCCCAACAAACAAAAGTCATCCAGAAACAGATGGCATCACAGCTCAATTCTACTAAATATTTAAAGGAGAGCTAATACCAATCCTTTGTACAGATTCCAAAATATGAAGAGGAAGCAATACTTCTAAACTCATTCTATGAGGCCATCATCACTCTACCAACAAAACCAGACAATGAAACTACAAAAACAATCTACAGACCAATATGCCCAATGAATATGAGTGCAAAAGTAATCAACAAAATACAAGCAAACTGAATTCAATACTACATCAACAGGATCATTTGTCATAACCAAGTAGGATTTATACCAGGAACATGAGGTTATAAATGAGTCAAAGGGATACACCACATTAACAAAAGGAAGGATAAAAATTGATCATCTCAATAGATGTTGAAAAATCATTTGGCAAAATTCCACACCCATTCATGATTAAAAACTCTCATCAAAATGTGTGTATGAGGACATATCTCACCATAATAAAGGCCATATATGACAAACCAACAGTGAACATCATACTCAACAGCAAAAAGCTGAAAGATTTTCTTCTAAGATCGGGAAGAAGACACAGATGTTCACACTCCCCACTTTTATTCAACATAGTAGTGGGATTCCTAGCGATGGAAATCAGACAATAAAAAGAGATAAAAGGCATCCAAATTGGTAAGGACGAAGTAAAACTGTCACTGTTTCAAATGACATGATACTATATGTAGGGAACGCTAAAGACACCACCAAAATAGTTTTAGAACTAATGGTTGGTTTTAGCAAAGTTGCAGGATACAAAATGAATACACAGAAGTGTGTCGCATTGATATATAATAACAAATTAGCAGCAGAAGAAATCAGGAAAACAATCCCATTTACAACTGCAGCTAAATGAATAAAATACCTAGGAATAAACCTAACCAAGGATGTGAAAGACCTATACTCAGAAAATTATGAAACACTCATGAGAAAAATTAAAGAAAGCACCCATTAATGGAAATTATCCCATGCTCATGGATAGGAAGAATTAATATTGTCAAAATGGCCATCCTTCCCAAAGCAATTTACATATTCAATGCAATCCCTATCAAAATACCAGTTGAATTTTTCAATGAGTCAGATAAAATAATCCAAAAATTTACATGGAACCTCAAAAGACCCCAAATATTCAAAGTCATCTTGAGAAAGAACAAAGAGAATGGTATCATAATCCCTGACTTCAAGCTATAAAACAAAGCTACAGTAATTAAAATAATATGATACTGGCACAAGAACAGACCCATATATCAATGGAGCAGAATAAAGACCCCAGAAATAAATTCACACACCTGTGGCCAATTAATATATGACAAAGGAGCCATGAATATACAGTGGGGAAAAGATTGTCTTTTTAATAAAAGGTGTTGGGTTAGCTAGACAGCTACACACAGGAGAATGAAACTGGATTACTGCGTAACTCCACACACAAAAGTAAACTCAAAGTGGATTAAGGACCCAAATGTAAGACGTAAAACCATAAAGCTCTTAGAATGAAACATTGGCAAAAATTCTGGACAGATATCCAGAGGAAAATGAAACAATATTAAAAAATGAGTAAGTGGGACAACATCAAATTGAAAACCTTCTGTACAGCAAAAGAAATTGTAGAGAAAATTGAAGTTCCTTTGGCCAGGATGCTTAACTGAACCTAAACTACTTGATGATGTAACTTGCCTACTGCTTGGGTAATTCTTCCACATCCACAGACAATAAGCTATTATTTACTGAGTCACTATATAAAAAGATCTGCCCCAGAGCTCTGGGCAGAAGGAGCGATGAAGGAGGATTAAGTCTTGCAGAGTGTTTTATGCAGTCATAATTTTAGTGCTTGACCTATTGCCAGGAGAAAAGCTGGGTACTAAACACGTTTAACCCTGAAATGTTTGTGGATAAAGTGACGGTTCCTGTGGCCATGATTCTCAAGTGGCTCTGCCTGGGGTTGGCTAGCTCACTACACATGTGCGGGCAATATGTTGATATTGACTCTATATAAGCAACTCTGCCAAGCGCTCTGTGTGACATGGTGGCATGTCTGTAAGGCTGCAGGAGAGCAGAGCAGAGGCTGTAGTGGTGGCAGCGCCGAGGACAGAGACTGGGTGGGCTGCGTGGGCAAAGAGACAGAGACTGACTTGCTGTATGCATATTCACCCTGTGTGAATGGAATTCTAGTGGTTGACCTGCCACCATTGAAATAAAGTTTGGTATGACCCTTACACCCCATGAACATTCTACTGTCATTTCTCTGGTCACACTGAATTCATAGTGATCTTGCCCACGGGTGTGACCAATTGGCAAGACAATTGGCATTGTTGGCAGGATTTATTGTTGACAAAGGAAAAGAAAAGTTTTCCCTCATGGGAGGAGTGCTTCAACAGGCTGCATCTATGAATGGGGAGACGTTTGAGTGTCCCCCTCTTGACATGTGATACTGTGAAGGGGTGGAGGACAGGGATCCACCCCAAGAGAAAGGAAATTTGTTGCTGACTGTAATGTTCCATTATGAAGTGCTGTGGATATAGTAAAGGATGTTGTGATAGCCCTAGAGGAAGCAGCAAGAGAAGGAGCAGTGGCCTGAGAAGGAGCAGACCGAGAGTGCAGGCTGCCTGGTGCTGTGAAGCAAGTGAAAGAAACAGTGGAACCATCAGCACCAGAAATGGAGGAGTGGAGATTTGATGAATAGGTGGGTTTGGAGGCCCTGCCAGTTCGGAAGGCACTGGCCCCTCCTTGGGTGAAACCCCACCTGGTAGAAAGCTGGTGGAGAGCCAGAATGACTCAGCAACTGTGGTTTCTTTCAGGAGACGTGAAGCCCCCTCCTCAGGTTGTGGAACACTCCATGCTCTGCTTCTATCCTCAGACACAAGCACAAAAGGAAATACAGTGTGCTTTTGAAGGAAGAATTTTAAGGGACCTGTGAATGTCACAAGGACCCATATGTGGATTGGTTTGAAAAGGCAGGAGCAGACAGAGAAATTGAATGACTATAGCTGTGGCAACAAATGAGACCAGAGCAGTGGTTCTGTCTGCTGAGGATGAAGCAGTAGGTGGAGACCAAGCATCAAGATTGGCCTGTGTGTCTGCAAGACCTTTTGCTGGAGAGGATGGAGAAGGTGGGTATTGTAAGGCCCACCCATGGTTCTTTTGGTTAACTCATTTAAGTAGAAGTGGTTTGAATACAGCCAGAATGACCACTTAGTGGCAATGGATCTCCTCAGGCTTGAGGCTTATTATAATTTGTTGTAATCTGCTGTTTGTATATGGTGTTATGTTATTATGGAATTATTACAATGTCCCATCTTCTTCACACAGGGACCATTGCAGAGGGTTGAGGGCACAGATTGAGAGGTGAGCAACCTGGAGGGGTGGAGTGTGGATAAAGTGAAGATGTCTGTGGCCCGGATTCTGAGCTGGCTCTGGATGGCTAGCTCACTACATACATGTGGGCAATACATTGTTATTGACTCTATATAAAGAACACTGCCCAGTGGTCAGTTCAACATGGGTGGCATGGCTGTAAGGCTGCAAGAGAGCAGAGCAGAGGCTGGCGTGGTGGCAGCACTGAGGAAGAGACTGAGATGGTTGTGTGGGTAGAGAACCCCTGAGGCAGAGACTGGCTTGCTGCCTGCCAAATCTCTCTGAGTGAATGGGATTCTTGTGGTTGACCTGCCACTATGGAAATAATTTGGGTATAACCCTTTCACCTCAAGAACATTCTAGTGTCATTTCTTTGATCACATTGAATCCACAGTGAACTTGCCAGAGCTGAAACCCATTGGCAAGACAACGTTACATTGTCATTCCTTGGTCTCACTGAATCCATAGAGAATTTGCCCAGGGCTTAAACCCATTTGCAAGACAGAAAACATTACATGGAATCAAAGCAAAATGCAACCTACATGAGGAGAGAATATATTCATAAAAGATTTATCCAGTAAGAGGTTATCATCTAAAATATATAAAGACCTCATATGTTTTCTGTCTTTTTTCCTACTTTACTTGATACTTTCTATCTTCTTTCAAGCTTGTCTTCCCACTCCTTCCTTTCTTCCTTCCTTCTACTCTTTTTTAGACAGAGCTAGTTAACCATATTCCAGAAGCTTAGTGCTCCAGGGGAACTGTGCTCAAAATGTGAACCACATGAAAGGAAATACACTAAGCCCGGAATAACAATGAAATTTACTAATTAGAGTGGTGATTTCTCATCAGGTGTTGAATGAAGTATTAGCCTTATGAAGCCACACAAAAAATACAGTAACTACACATACATATCCTGTTCACTTTCCTAACTTGGAAATGAAAAATTGGAAAAGCCATACTTGGCAATTGCTGAGATACTCATAATCATTTTAATGTTTTGTGAGTGGGTGTTTTTAGGGAAGGAAGAGAGAGGGTGTGGGGAAGTTGGGGTTCCTATGGCCAGTATTCTCCCTGAACTTAAACCACTTAATGATGTAACTGGCCTGTTGCTAGACTACCGCTTCCACACCCATAGGCAATAAGCTATTACTGCACTATCTAGAGAGCTCACTCAGTGCTCCGGGCAGAAGCAGAGATTCTTGTGCTTGACCTACCACTGGGAGAACAAACCAGGCAATAAACCCTTTCACCCCAAAGAAATGTTCTATCGTCATTTCTCTGACATTCACACTGAATCCATAGTTCAATTGCTGGGGGCTGAAGTCCATTGGCAAGACCGAGGGAAAGATTCTGAAAGTATTTCTATCTATCAAAATATTAAAAAAAAAACCTGGATATCTAAAGAACTGTCTGAATTGGTGATCACATAAGTGTTATTTCAAGGAACAGGCATTGTAATGTCTATTGAACCACCCTTACATATCTGACTGTTCAGAAGTTAGTAGATTTTGACACATGAATGTGGATTATTGTAAACTTAATCAGATTATGACTCTAATTCCAGATGTGATGGTGTTTTTTTGGTAGATTAACATAAACCTTGGCAACTGACATAGACTTTGATACTACAAATGATTTCTTTCTAAAAGCAGATAATCTAAGAGAAGTTGCTTTTATCTGGCAGTGAGTCAATATTCTTTATTTTTTAATGTCCTCTGTGGGGAAAGTTGAATTTCCTATGGCCAGTATCCTGACCTGAACCTAACCTTCTTGATGATGTAATTGGCCTACTACTAGGCTCCTGCTTCCACATGCTTAGGCAATAAGCTGTTACTGATTGAGTCACTGTATAAAGAGCTCTGCACAGTGCTCGGCACAGAGGAGGAGACAAAGGAGGATTTCAGACCTGCAAATGTTTGGATGCAGATATAGTTCTAGTGCTTGACCTATCCCAAGGGGAACAAGCCAGGTAATAAACCTTTACCCCAAGAATGTTCCACGGTCATTCCTCAGTCTCACTGAATCCATAGTGACGTTGCCTACTGCTGAAACCCATTGGCAAGACATCTTTCTATGATTTTATGTCCCAAATTCCAGTACTAAATATTTCACTGAGTAAAATTCATTCAGTGTATTCTGTTTACTACCATGAACTCAAAGAGCTCAGAGAGGTTAAAAATCACTAAAGAAATATTGAAAAAATTACTTCCGAGTGAAAAACAGATTGAACTCTGTATATAAGGTAAATTGCAGGTTATCTACCCAATATTTAATAAAAGTATTATGTTTTAGGCCTTCTAGAACTTTCAGGCCTACTAGCAAATAGCTAATTCTAGAACTAAGGTCTCTGTCATGCAGAGACTGTTTTTCTTCTGATGAGTTTTCCAAGAGCCAGATTTATGTCCTTATTTCTAAGACTTTAGATGAAGGGGTTCAACATGGGGGTGACCACAGTGTGCATCACTGAGGCGACTGCACTTCCTCTATGGTTCTAAGTAACAGATGAACAAAGATACCTTCCAGGACATGTCCCATAGAAAAGGCAAACAACTGAGAGGTGAGACCCACATGTGGAAAATGCTTTATAATTGCCAGTAGCTGACGAAATTGTCAACATGGAGGTTACAATCTTAGAAGAAAAGTAAAGGATACCTGTGAGTGGAAAAATACCCCACACTCCACTTGACAAATTTATCACCAGGCCATTGAGGAAGTGTCAAGACAGCAGGTTGGACGACCTGATTCGTTTGGCAGAAAAAATGAAGGATTTCCAGCTCTGTGCAAAAAGAGTCACAAAATAATCCATGTAACAGAGACGGTAGAACACTCACGTCTTGCCAATGGGTTTCAGCCCCAGACAAGTTCACTATGATTCAATGGGACTTAACAAAAAATGACAGTGGAATGTTCTGGCTGTGCAAAGGCATATACACAACTTTATTCCCATGGTGGGAGGTCAATCACTAGAATCCCGTCCACTCAGAGTGAGTCTTCAGGCAGCAAGCTGTCTCTTCCTCTGGGCCTCTCTGCCCCTGCAGCCATTTCAATCCCTTTCTTTGATACCACCACTCCAGTTTCTGGTCTCCTGAAACTTTGCAGCCTGGCAGCCCTTCAGCAGCCCAGGGCACTGGGCAGAGTTCTTTATATAGAGTCAATAACTATGTATTGCCAACACATGTGTATTGAGCAAGCCAACCAGGGGCCAGCGAGAATCCTGGCCATAGGAACCCTCATTTTCTCCACAATTCAATAACCAAAGCCAGAAGCATGAGGCCACAGAACTTGGGGTTCATGATGGCCATGTAGTCCAGTGGGTTACAGAGGGCCACAAACTGGTCATAAGCCATCACGGTTAAGAGGATGTTGTCTGATGTTCCAAAGAGCATAAAAACCATCTTGATGAGGCAGGCCTCATATGTTAAGACTGTGTCCTGAGTCTGGATATTCAGCAGCATCTTGGGGATGGTGATGGTGAAACAAATATCTGAAAAGCATAGTTTTAGAGGAAGAAGTCCATGGGGACGTAGAGGTGGAAGTCAGTGATAATGGCCAAGATGATGAGAACGTTCATAATGAAGGCGACCAGGGGCATGATGGGAAGGGCCCAAAGATGACAGGAAGTAATTCTACATCTTTTGAGAGCCCCAGGAGGATAAATTCTGAAAGATGTGCTTGGTTTCCTGGTGCCATAAAGCTGATGAAATAGCAGAAATAGGAACAATAGCAATTCAAATTTAGCCATAAGAAGTGATCAAGAAATTACCTGAGAAGTAATCAAGTTATCCGTCAGTAACTGAATGGATAAATCAACTGTGGTGCATCCAGACAATGGAATATTACTCTGTGCTTTAAAAAATGAGCTTTAAAGCCATAAAAAGACATAGGAGAATCTTAAATGCATATTATTAAGAAAAAGAAGTCAATCTGAAAATGCTACATGTTGTATGATTCCAACTACATGTCATTCCACAAGAAGAAAAGGCAGAACTATGGAAACAGAAAAAAATGAGTAGTTGTTGCCAGGGATTGTGCTGTGAGTGGAATGATATCAAGTGGAACACAAAGGAATTTTAGATCATTTCAAAAATTTCATGATGCTATAATTATAGATACATGCCTGTTTTGTGCTTGTGTCAGCTTGTTGATAACCAGTGTTGTGACAGGCCCTTGTGTTCCTATGATCACAAGACATCCTCAGCAAAACCCTCCAGGAGACTTTGAAAGAAAAAAATGTATAACTCACAAGTCCTGGAAAACATATGACACACCTAGATCCACATGGCAAGGTCACTGGTAGAAAGGGAGAGAGAGCACATGTGGACTTGGGTTCTGCCTTTACTGGGGAGAGGGGTGAGGGACTAGCATTTGTGTGTTCACTCTCTATCAGTGAATTTAAAACATAAGTGCAGGAATCAAAGCATGAGAGAGAGAAAGGAGGGAATGGTCTGTTATCTAAATTAACCATATTCCCAGAACCAAAGAAATAGAGAGGGCTTTCCTTGCTCTTTGTCTAGTCGTGTGGCTGGTAATGAGTTTTTTGCTCTGAATATGACCATATTTTAAGTGGATTCCTCTTTGAGGCGGAGGTGTCAGTAAGATATTGAAGTGTCAATGTAGTTTAATTATTTGTAACAATTGAACTGCTCTGGTGGAGGAGGTTGGTAATGGGGATGGATATGCCTGTGTGAGGGCAAGGAGTAAAGTGAAATTGCTAAATTACCATAAATATCCTCTAAAATAAAAGCCTTAATTTTTAAAGCTTAAAAAATCCCAGAAATGTTATAATTTTATTTTAGACACATTTCATTAGTTACTTCCTGTATAATATCCATAAATCTGGTGTCCATTATTTGAAACTTTCAGGGAATCCCAAATGCTCCACCTTCTCCTTGATGCCAAAGATGATTAACCATCCTTGAACTTAATCCAAAATTTACCGCAAAATGGTATTTTGAAAGGGAGGCCTTATGATTGAAAGCCAGAGCCAGGGAAGGTAAATTGGAGAAGAGTGTTTTAGTGCATACGGAATATTTATCTATAATCAGATACGGTAACTTGGCAGGATGCTGTATCATTAAATTTTCCTTTACCTGTTATTCTTCTTGATGTCCTCAGAGTCACTGCCAATAAAGGAGTCCCCTGCGCTATCCCACATACCCCATCGTCCGTGAGGATGCCGTGGCTCACCTCGATGTTATCAGGTGGCAGTGTGAGGTCAGCAATCCAGTTTCATCCTTGGGTGATGGATGAAGTTGGGGGCTCTGCCCCTACACAGGCAGTGAGACGGAACTACTCATGAGCCTATGGAAGACATTATATTGGTTTCCTCATCACTGATTTAGTACAGTAGTCTCAGGGGTGTAGCAGAAGCACTTATAGTCTCTGTGGATTTAGGGGATGGATTCCCATGAGCCTCATTAATGAGGTATCCTTTCTCTCTCCCTACTTTCTGAGAGATTTAGTTCTCCGGAGGTAAGAGAGAAAAGCATAATACCAAGTTGTGCCAATTTTAACCTTTGGGAGATATCTTTGGGGCCCCAAGTTCATCTGTTATTCTATTGGACTATTTTCCAGGAGGAAATCATCTCCATCTAGATGTGATATATATAATGCAGGGTACTCCCTAATGGTTTTCCCATCCATCTCTGGGATACATTTCCTTCTCCAAAGACCTAAAGAACAGAGTCAAACATCCCAGTGTTGTGAAAATATTTCTGACCACATCCAACAATATACACAGGCTGACCACTGTAATTTTTGTAATGATTTCCATGTGGATTAGTTGGCAATACAACCAAGATTAAGGGAAATCCCTTCCTATCAAAAGCACATAGGGAGAGAAGCTAATAAATTGGTCTCACAAACAAGGGTTTTTGGAGTATCTACATGTGTTGGGATCCCAAGATGCAAAAACTGGTTTTAAATCATCTTTTTAAAGGGAACAGGACCTGTTGCAAGACTGGCTTCCACATGGTGCTCAAAGTATATTTCACAATACTGCTTGCCATATAACAATATGTCAATATATTCAAGGAATTATATCATTAGATATAAGAGGACTTTACAGTTCAGAGCAGTGAGAGTAGTTACATACGTGTCAATCATTTACAGCAAGTGCAATACATGTGTTGGTAGATTTCTACACTATGAATGAGAAGTTGTGTATGCATGCTGCAGAAAGATCCAGTCTATTTGGGGACATTAGGACAGAAGAGGGAAAAATCTTTGTGAGTAGCAGCCTTTGAAACCCCAATTAAAAGGATGAGGTGATGTTATCCAGATGAAAGTGTGCACAGAGTGCAAATTAGGCAGAATCTTCATTCGTAAGTCTTCTTCTAGCCCCTTCACCAAAAATGGTAATGTTGAAACTTGCTAAACTAGGATGCCAAGTTACAAAATTCTTTAAAACAAATAAGAAATTCAAGTTTTTGGGTCAGAGGCTCAGATACCAGCTGTGATGGGTCTCAAGAATCTGAAACCATTCCCTAATGCTGAGCACCTAGACAAGGCGCCTGGTCCTTTCATTTAAATGATGATGATGACATATTGTTAATAAACTGGGTCCAGAGGGAACTGATGCCCAAGGAGTTTAATGGAGGCAAAAGACTGACCCTGAGAAATCAGTTGGAAAATCAGTAAAAAGTGAGTTACAACATTCACTTGCTCTCTATGGGGCTTCATATAGCCAACAAAGAAATGCACACAATAGTTTTATTCATTAGTATCTAAGACAGTGCCCAACAATTTTGGTTATCCATAAATGTTAAATGAAACATTAAAGGTCCCTCGATAGAGTATTCAATAGCTAAGTTATTACGTGATTTGTTTTCCAAGGAGCACGTACGGAGTCAAATCTCTGTCCTTTATTAGAAAAACATATATGGTGTGAGGAAGGTGTTTCTCATAGACAGCTCTACCTTGACTATTCTCTGGCTTTAGTGAGATTTCCGGAATCTTTAAGATATATTTAAGAATTTACATTCTTCTATGGCAAAGCATCACTCATATATGCCATACCAACATGAATGGGATATAGACTGAGAAACACATGTGCATGAAGGCTGCAGCAGAGCCTGAGATAAATATGGCTTAAGGAATTAATGCTGGTATGTAATACTGGCAAATAATTAATGCTGATACCTAATACCAGTAAAGTCACATGTTTTGCACTCTGTATTCCTTTAATTTTTTGGATTTTGTTTGCTTGTTTGGCATCTTTTTAAATTTAATAACTACAACACACATATATTGCTGGAGGGAAGGTAAAATGGCATGGCGACTATGGAAAACAGTTTGACAGTTCCTCGAAATTTAAACACAAAATCCCCATGTGATGATCCATCAATTCCACTCTTGAGAATATATCCCAAATAACTGAAATCAGGTATTCTAACAAATGTATGTTAAAAAATGTTTATAGCATCACTATTTACAATAACCAAATGGTGGAAATAACCATCGACTCATGAATGCCCATCCAATTTTCCAACCAAATATTTGTCAAGTATTTGACAAATGGGTAAAGACAATCTGGTGTGTCCGTGTGGTGGAATATTATTTAACAACAAAAAGGAGCATAAATTGGTAATACAGGCTATGAAGTAGGTAAAACGTTAAATATTATGCTAAGTGAAAGAAGCAAAACATCACATAATGTGTAATTCCATTTATATGGATTTCCAGAATAGGAAAATCCAGAGACAAAAAGATTACTGATTTTTAAAAGGGTGGAGAGGGGATATTAGGAAGTGACTATTTAACATGCACTGAGATTCCTTTGGGTGTGATGAAAATATTTTGGAAATAAATAGACATGATAGATGCACTGCATTGTGAATGAGATGACAATTAATCTACACTTTGAAATCATTAATTACATATTAGGTGAAATTCACCTCTAAATAAATCAATAACATCAATCTATATGTCATTCAGCTAATTACTTTTTTCAATCATAATTATGGTTCAATATGTATTCATGTTCTTACACCTAATACAGATCATAGGTTGGAAAACTATAGCCTGTGGGCCACTGCCTCTATTTTT
This sequence comes from Smutsia gigantea, assembly GCA_032199065.1. NCBI lineage: Eukaryota > Metazoa > Chordata > Mammalia > Pholidota > Manidae > Smutsia > Smutsia gigantea. The sequence goes on from JAVSCE010003566.1 coordinate 58,892, forward strand.
TGTAACTTTTCCTAAATCAGTGTTGACCTACTGTTTACATCAGACTCTATGCAGGCTTTTAGTAACTTGAAAATCAGAACATATCACATAAGTCAAGCACTTTACATTTTCCATGAAGAATACTACCCAACTACCACTACAATTAATACTAGCTTTATTTTTAGCAGAATATTAATTATTTAGAATTATTTACAGTGGACTGAAGTTTTAATTTTCTTCCTTATCTGAAGAACATTGGGCCCCTAGAGGCAGAGGAGTGATGGATCATCACTGTTTTTTTAATATAATATTTTTTATTATCATTAATCTACAATTACATGTGCAATATTATGGTTATTAAACTACCACTTCATCAGGTCCGCCCCACCAACGCCATTACAGTCACTGTCCATCAGTATAGTGAGATGCTACAGAACAACTACTTGTCTTCTCTGAGTTGTACAGCCGTCCCCGTGCCCCCCCAACATTACATCTGCTTATCGTAGTGCCCCTTTTTTCCTCTTATCTCTCCCTTCCCACCCATTTTCCCCAGTCCCTTTCCCTTTGGTAACTATTAGTCCGTTCTTGGGTTCTGTGAGTCTGCTGCTGTTTTGTTCCTTCAGTATTTTTTCCTTGTTCTTATACTCCACATTTGAGTGAAATCATTTGATAGTTGTCTTTTTTGGCTTGGCTTATTTCACTGAGCATAATACCCTCTAGCTCCGTCCATTTTGTTGCAAATGGAAGGATTTCTTTTCTTCTCATGGCTGAATAATATTCCATTGTGTATATATACCACATCTTCTATATCCATTCACCTACTGATGGATACTAAGGTTGCTTCCATTTCTTGGCTATTGTAAATAGTGCTGCAATAAACATAGGGGTGCATCTGTCCTTTTCAAACTGGGCTGCTGGATTCTTAATGTAAATTCCTAGGATTGGAATTCCTGGGTCAAATGGTATTTCTATTTTGAGTTTTCTGAGGAACCTCCATACTGCTTTCCACAATGGTTGAACTAATTTGCAGTCCCACCAGCAGTGTAGGAGGGTTCCCTTTTCTCCACATCCTCACCAGCCTTTGTTGCTGTTAGTGTTTTGGATGTTGGCCATCCTCACTGGTGTGAGGTGGTATCTCATTGTGGTTTTAATGTGCATTTCTCTGATGAGTAGCAATTTGTAGCATCTTTTCATGTGCCTGTTGGCCATCTGAATTTCTTCTTTAGAAAAGTGTCTATTCATGTCCTCTGCCCATATCTTAATTGGATTATTTGCTTTCTGTTTGTTAAGGTGCATGATTTATTTGTATATTTTGGATGTCATCCCTTTATCAGATACGTTTTTTATGAATATATTCTCCCATACTGTAGGATGTCTTTTTGTTCTACTGATGGTGTCCTCTGCTGTACAGAAGATTTTCAGCTTGATATTGTCCCACTTGTTCATTTTTGCTATTCTTTCCCTTGCCCATGGAGATGTGTTCATGAAGAATTTGCTCATGTTTATGTCCAAGAGATTTCTGCCTATCCTTTTATCTAAGAGTTTTATGGTTTCATGACTTATATTCAGGTCTTTGATCCACCTTGAGTTTACCTTTGTGTATGGGGCTAGACAGTAGTCCAGTTTCATTCTCTTACATGTAGCTGTCCAATTTTGCCAACACCAGCTGCTGAACAGGCTGTCATCTCCCCATTGTATATCCAAGGCTCCTTTATCAAATATTAATTGACTGTATATGTTTGGTTTAATGTTTGGATTTCTATTCTGTTCCACTGGTCTGTGGGACTCTTTTTGTACTAATACCAAATTGTCTTGATTACTGTGGCTTTGTAGTAGAGCTTGAAGTCAGGGAGCATAATTCCCCCTGTTTTATTTCTCCTTCTCAGGATTACTTTGGCTATTCGGGTTCTTTTGTGGTTCCATATTAATTTTAGAGTTATTTGTTCCAGTTCATTGAAGAAAGCTGTTGGTAGTTTGATAGGGATAGCATTGAATCTGTAGATTGCTTTAGGTAGTATAGCCATTTTGACAATATTTATTCTTCCTAGCCAAGAGCATGGGATGCTTTTCCATTTGTTAGTGTCCTCTTTAATTTCTCTTACGAGTGTCTTGTAGTTTTCAGAGTACAGATCTTTCACTTCCTTCGTTAGATTTATTCCTATGTATTTTATTCTTTTTGATGCAATTTTGAATTGAATTGTTTTTCTGATTTCTCTTTCATTTAGTTCATCATTAGTGTATAGGAAAGCAACAGATTTCTGTGTGTTAATTTTATATCCTGGAACTTTGCTGAATTCAGATATTAGTTCTAGTAGTTTTGGAATGGAGTCTTTAGGTTTTTTTATGTACAGTATCATGTCATCTGCAAATAGTGACAATTTCACTTCTTCTTTGCCAATCTGGATGCCTTTTATGCCTTTGTTTTGTCTGATTGCTGTGGCTAGGACCTTCAGAACTATGTTGAATAACTGTGGAGAGAGAGGGCCATCCCTATCTTGTTCCTGATCTTAGATGAAAAGCTTTCAGTGTCTTGCCGTTAACTATGATGTTAGCTGTGGGTTTTTCAAATATAGCCTTTATGATATTGAGGTACTTGCCATCTATACCGATTTTGTTAAGAGTTTTATTCATGAATGGATGCTGAATTTTGTCACATGCTTTTTCAGCATCTATGGAGATGATCGTGTTTTATTTTGTTTTTTTGTTGACGTGGTAGATGATGTTGATGGATTTTCGAATGTTGTACCATCCTTGCATCCCTGGGATGAATCCCACTTGATCATGGTGTATGATCCTCTTGATGTATTTTTGAATTCGGTTTGCTAATATTTTGTTGAGTATTTTTGCATCTACGTTCATCAGGGATATTGGTCTGTAATTTTTTTTTTTTTGGTGAGGTCTTTGCCCGGTTTTGGTATTAGAGTGATGCTGGCTTCATAGGATGAGTTTGGAAGTATTCCCTCCTCTTCTATTTTTTGGAAAACTTTAAGGAGAATGGGTGTTATTTCTTCTCTGTATGTCTTGTAGAATTCAGAGGTGAATCCAACAGGTCTGGGGGTTTTGTTCTTGGGTAGTTTATTGATTACCGATTCAATTTCTTTGCTGGTGATTGGTCTGTTTAGTTTTTCTGTTTCCTTGTTAGTCAGTCTTGGGAGGTGGTATTTTTCTAAGAAGTTATCCATTTCTTCTTTGTTTTCCAGCTTGGTAGCATATTGAGTCAGTCTCATAATATTCTCTTATAATTCTTTGTATTTCTGTTGGGTCCGTCATGATTTTTCCTTTCTCATTTCTGATTCTGTTTATTTGTGTAGATTCTCTTTTTCTCTTAATGAGTCTGGCTAGGGGTTTATATATTTTGTTTATTTTTTCACAGAACCAGCTCTTGTTTTCATTGACTTTTTTTCTATTGTTTTATTCTTCTCAATTTTATTTACTTCTTCTCTGGGCTTTATTATGTCCCTCCTTCTGGTGATTTTGGGCCTCATTTGTTCTTCTTTTTCCAAATTAAGTAATTGTGTCTTTAGACTATTCATTTGGTAATGTTCTTCCTTCTTTAAATAGGCCTGGATTGCAATATACTTTCCTCTTAGAACTGCCTTTACTGCGTCCCACAGAAATTGTGGCTTTGTGTTGTTGTTGTCATTAGTCTCCACATATTCTTTGATTTCTGTTTTGATTTGGTCATTAACCCATTGATTAATTAGGAGAATGTTAAGTCTCCATGTATTTGTGAGCCTTTTTGATTTCATTCAAAAATTTATTTCTAGTTTAATATCTTTGTGATCTGAGAAGTTGCTTGGCAGGATTTCAATATTTTTGAAATTACTGAGGTTCTTTTTGTGGCCTAGTATGTGGTCTATTCTGGAAAACGTTCCATGTGCACTTGAGAAAAATGTGTATCCTGTTGCTTTTGGGTGCAGAGTTCTGTAGATGTTTGTTAGGTCCATCTGTTCTAGTGTGTTGTTCAGTGCCTTTGTGTCTTTACTTATTTTCTGTCTTGTTGATCTGTCCTTTGGAGTGAGTGGTGTGTTGAAGTCTCCTAAAATGAATGCATTGGTGTCCATTTCCTCCTTTAATTCTGTTAGTATTTGTTTCACATGTGCTGGCGCTCCTATGTTGGGTGCATATTTATTTATAATGGTTATACCTTCTTGTTGGATTGACCCCTTTATCACTATGTAATGTCCTTCTTTATCTCTTGCTACTTTCTTTGTTTTGAAGTCTATTTTTTCTCATACAAGTACTGCAACACCTGCTTTTTTCTCTTTGTTGTTTGCATGAAATATCTTTTTCCATCCCTACACTTTTAGTCTGTGTATATCTTTGGGATTGAGGTGAGTCTCTTGTAATCAGCATATAGATGGGTCTTGCTTTTTTATCCATTCTGTTACCCTGTGTCTTTTGATTGGTACATTCAGTCCATTTACATTTAGGATGATTATTGATAGATATGTACTTATTGCCATTGCTGGCTTTAAATTCATGGTTACCAAAGGTTCAAGGGTTGCTTCTTTACAATCTAACAATCTACCTTAACATTCTTGTTAAGTTATTGTAAACACCATCTGATGTTTCTTTATTTATCTCCCTTGTTATTCTTCTGCCTCCATTCTTTATATATATACCAGGTGTTTTATTCTTTGCCTTTAGTTAGTATTTGGATGTTCTGCTTTCAGAAGGCCCCTGAATTTTTGTTGCATTTATTTCCGACCTTCTGACACATGACTGTGCTATCAATAAGCTTAGACAAGTTGTACTTCCTGATCACCTGGGGTCAGCATAATACCATCCACGCAATGGGCCAGTGTGACGTCTTCTTGAAGGAAAAGGGGATGAAGGTTCCTTCTGGCTAAATTACATCCTAAGTCTGGAGATTTGATATACCTCTGAGATAGTTTTGTCTCCTTGCTGACAGAAAGCTCACTGCTCTGCTGGTCTTTACCAACAGGAAGAGAACAAAGAGCATTTTCCTGATCAATACTTACACACTGGGTGCTTGGGGATCATGTGATGAAGCCCCATTTGCAGCAGTAACTGCATTTGAGACACTCTGTTACACTGACAGTCATGCACTCTCATCTCCAAGATTCATCTGTTTCCTGCGTAGGTCAAATGTGTGACTTGAATAAGCGTATGTGGTAATCACCACCCCTACATCCTTCAAATCCTCAGTGGTTACACTGGTTTCTGTAACCTCTCCTGCAATGCATTACTGCTTTCAATATATGATTTAGAGGGAGTTGTAGATACTTGTACTTGACCAACCACACAGCATGAGTTCCTTGCCAGCACAGTCCCCTGTGGCCAGCAAGAGGAAGGCAGGAGCTCTGCATCCCTCCATGTCACCTGGCCCCTGTTGTCTCTGACACCGAGGGAGCAGCACTGCGGTCCCGAGGTCAGGGTGTGGGGTTTGCTGCTCTTCATACAAGACCGGTTCCTCTTCCCTGAGGTCCAATCACAAAACACGAAGACAAGGTTTTGAGGAAAGGAAGGAATAGTTTATTGACTTTCTGGCAAATGAGGGAGTGGCAGGCTCCTGCCTTAAAAGAACCACCGTCCTCCTGACACACAAAGTGGCTGGGGATTTTTGAGAGGCCATTGTGGGAGAGAGGCTGGGGTGCAGACACATGAAGTAGCAGCTTGCAAGGGTCCAAGCAGACATTCCTGCACTGGTTGTAGCTTTTTTTTTTTCTTTTCTGCTCCTCGTCATTCCCCGGGACTGGATGCCTGGGGTTGAACAAAATCGGCTTTCAGCATTATCTCTGACCCTCAGACTCAGAAATTCTTGAGAACAATTAGAAAGTGCCTCACACTCCACCTCTGTTAGGGGTGTGGCTACTTAAGTTCACTTTCCCATGAATGTTAGTGTTCTATTTTGAACAGAGATTTGATTCCCCTTTTCTTCTATTACATATTCATTTAATACTGTTACATTCCCTTAACAGCAGTCCCAAAACAGATCATGAAATGCCTTGAGGGAGAATTTCTGACTTTATTTCCTGAAGAGAGCCACAAGTTGAAAAACACAGCTCTAAGGGTTTCTTGCAATATCAGTGCTGGCTGACAAGACAGGAACTGCCATGTGCGGTTCAGATTTCCAGTGGACTTGTCTTATGTGTTCAAATTCTGCAAATGTTGCTGTTAGAATGAGCAAGGGACTGTCTCCTTGCACCTGCCTGGAGGTGACAGCCTTGCAGTTAACAATCGCATGCAGAATTTTCTCAAGAGCCCCTCCCCCATTCTAGCACATGAACAAACTTGGGAAAGAGAAGAGAAGACAGACCCACAGATACCTTTATGTGCAGACCTACTGCCCCTCTCCCTCCACAGAGGCCTCAGTAGGCAAGGGTGCAATGCCTGCAAGGCCAGGGTCTGCACTTTGCTTTCCAGGCAGTTTCCCCAGCAACTGCTACAGTTGTTACCACTTTCAGAAATCTACAAGAAAAACACAAAGGCACCTTGGGCCTTACTGAGGTTTCGGTTTAGTGAGCAGGTGAGTCTACAGATCCTAGGAGTCAGCCTTTCCTGGCAATGGCTGTCCTTCAGTTGATTCTGTTCTGTGAGCATCAGAGGAGGCCCTTCCTGCTGAGAACTTTCTACTGATGGGGCTGCCAAGTGCCTATTACCTTGTGCAGATGGCCGTGTGTGCAGCAGGCTGTGAATGGATCCCACCATGCTGCCCCCTCCACACAGTACCCTGGAACTCTGATCCCACCTTCACGTGTTCTCTCATTCAGGTTTTTAATTTTAGCCATTCTCATGTGCAGTGTCTCATGTTTTCCACCCACATTTCACTTCCATTTCGCTCATGAGTCGTGTTGTTAAGGAAAAGGAAAGTCAAGCCACACATGGACTGGGGGCAAATACTTGCAAATCATCCCCTCAGCAAAGGACGTGTGTTTATAATATATAAAGAAATGCTATAGCCCAAAGGCAAGAGGGCAAGTAACCGTTCCTTGGTCCCCAGGAAACAGCAGAAAAGACAAGTTCTGGGTCCCAAGAGTCCCACAAAGCAGGTGAGGATGATGGGCCCCAGAACCAGCCATTGCTGGCCTGGCCCCATTACTGTCCTGGCCCTGGCCATCCTTCCCTGGAACCCCAACGTGTCCCCTGCCCTGACCCCACATCCTGTGCCCAGCCTGCAGCACAGACGGGTGGCATCCTACTCTGATGTAAACCTTTGTGTGGCCTCGCCACTCTCAGAGAAGGGGCCAAAGCTGCCCACCCCCGGAAAGCCGTGTTGTTTCACCCAGCCACTCTCCTCCTGGCCCCAACATAGGAGACTCCAGGAGCTCAGCACTTTAGGTTCTGGGTGGGCACCCTTTGGGCCCAGTGCCTGTGACAGTGTCGACAATGCGGTGGGTTTTGATAAACTTGATAGGAATACCATTAGCTCTCCTGCCTAACTAGGATGGGGCACTGGGGGCATTACAAGAGACTCTGGCAAGTTCCACATAATGGATGGCTACCCCTCACACATAGTCGATGCTACGTCTCAGCTCGGCAGCCTGCTATCCCCCTATACTGCCCCCAAGCTGGAAGGGCCTGGGTCTCTGACACCGAGTCCCCAAAGGGGTGATTCCAGGGAGCTGTTGCCCTGGGAAGATGCCCAAGGTAGCACTCTGACAGGGTGAGGACCAAGGCTGGTGAGGCCACTGTGACCACGTGTTGACGGACAGCCTGAGCCCGAAGGCCCCATCCTTCCTGGGCCTCTGTATGGGAAGATACCTGGGGAAGAGCCACACACAACTTCCAAGAGCTGAACCTGGGCCAGCTGAGCATAGAGGGCGGTCACTTTTCACAGTGCCTGAGCACACCCTGACAGGTGGAGGCAGAGCGTCTGGCCCTCCAAGTCACTGTGCCCCATTGGATTCTCTTCCCTCCCCGAGCATCCTCCTGGTGACCCATGTGTGCCTGCTTCCGGGAGCCCTTCCTTATGCCTGGGTGGGCAGGGCCGGACCAGGTGGGGTGAGGCTCCACACCCCAGAGTTTCTGTGCTGGGAAAGGAACAGAGGCAGAGGCAGGGCAAGGGCCGCCCTTCCTCCTGTGGCCAGGTGCCCTTCTGGCCAACAGGCCTTCCCTGAGGGAGAAGCCGAGGCTGTGTCAACACACTTGGCACACAGAGGAGCTCTGCACTGGAGCGGAGGTTGGGACAGCCTCCTGACGTCCTTGTCCCCCCATCCCAGAGAAGCAGCTGGGGCATCAATGCTGCTGGATCCTCAGCCACATGGCTTCTCTGAGGAGCCTGATGACGGGAAGTCCCAGAGCCCCGATGCCTAGGCGCAGAGCAGCACCCCACGTGCCAGAGGGTCCTGCCACCTCCCCAGCACACATCGTGTGGGGCAGGTGTGCTGCATCCCACATTCAGGGTTGCCAGGCAGCTGTGGGAGCCTGGTGGCTCTGGAGCAGCAGACCATGCCCTGGTGTGTTTGGGGCACCTGCACACACCCAGGACAAGATGGACTGCTGGCCCCAGTGACCTCGCAGCAGGTCCAGGGATGATGCTTTGTTTCTGGGACCAGAAGTTCATCTCTGTCTGGTCGAGGCTGGTGGGCCCTGCAGGAAGACAGGTCTGACCTGGGTGACTGCCCAGCCAGAGGCCCATCTGCCTCCTTCTGCAAAAATCCACCTCCCTTAGTGGCCATGGATCCTGAGGTCATCCCTGGGACCACTGTCTAGGCAGATGGCTCTGAGGGTGCTGTGGGCAGGGCAAGGGTAAGGAGGGTGGCCTGGGTGTCCCAATTTTACTTCCTGTCACCTGGTCACCTGAGGCTGTCAGGAGGTCCAATGTCTGCTTCCCCTGTCCCAGTCTGGGGACATCAGGCCACTCAGGCAGGGACCATGAGCAGGACACCATGGGCCTCACACCAGCCTGACCTGGGGCTGGACAGCTGAGGGGCACCATGGAGGAGAACTGAGGGACCTGGCAGCTTTGGTGGGTGCTCTGAGGTGTGAAGCATGGAAAAATTGGGCCACTCAATTTGGCTGTGAACCCCAAACCGCTGTGAAAAGGTCTACACACTTCAAAAAAAAATTTCCCTCCCCCTGCTTCTTGTAAGGACACTTGTGATGGCATTCAAGGCTGCCCAGACCATTCTGGACAATCTCCCATCTCAAGGTCTTTAACTTAAACGCACCTGCAAAGGCAATTTTTCCACATGACATCACAGTCACATTAGGACCTGATAACTCTGGGGGCCTTTGACAGTAATTGTCAGAACAATCAGACAAGAAGTTAGTAACGATGTAGTTTTTAATAGAAATGACCCGTGTGTGTGCAGAGGATGGCACGCTCAGCCCTCCGTCCAGGACAAGCGTCCCTCAGGGCTGGGGGCAGACGTCCAGACACACCACATCCTGGGCCATAGAATAAGTCTCAGTACATTTCAGAGGATTGAAGTCCATGGGAATTCCTTTTCATTTTATTGCTAAAATTTTTCACCAAATGATTCTATTGCAAACAAGGAAAGACATACTCAAGTTACGTATATCAAGCAAAGAGCTCCTGTGAAGAATATATGAAGAACACGTCCAAGCCAAAAGCAAAAACCTAACAACCCAATTAAAACACAAGCTTTAAATGTGAGGCACTCCCCCAAAGAAGGGGTGTGAGTGGCCAATAAACACTGGGAAAGGTGCTGGACACCATTTGTCATGAGAGAGGCTGGGAGAAGTTGCGGCACCCTGCCCTCCCGCCCCCAGCAAAATGAAGAGCTGACCTACCCAGCACCGGCTGTGATGTGCAAGGAGGTTTGTCTGGTGTCGCAGGTGGAAATTTAAATTGGTGCAGACCCTTGGGGAAAAGGGTTGGTAGTCTTTAGTAACATGAGAAGCTCATGATCCAGCAACCCTACTCCTAAACATTTCATGGAATGTTCAGGTTTTTCCATTTAGTATTAGCACTGGATAATTGTTTTTAATATTCATGTCTTGCCAATGGATTTCAGCCCCAGGCAAGTTCGCTGTGTTTTCAGGGTGACCAAAGAAATGACAGTAAAACAGTCTTGGGGTGGAAGGGTTGTACTCATCTTTATTTCCACGGTGGCAGGTCAGTCACTAAAATCCCGTTCACTCAGAGTGAGTCTGCATGCAGCAAGCCGGTGTCTGCCCACACAGCCGTCCTCTGGGGCTCTCTGTCCAAACAGCCGTCCCTAGGCTCTCTGCCTGCACAGTGGTCCCACACAGCTGTCCCCTTGATTCCAGGGCTGTTGTTTGCAGAGTGAAAGAAAGGAAGGAGAGTCAGGGCAGAAGATTTTATTGAGCGATACAGTGAGAGGACAGAGCTCCTGGCTCAGGCCAGGAGGGGACACGAGAGCCTGTAGTGGTGCATTGTCTAAGTGTTTTATAAGCATTTGAGGATTTTGGGGAATGTTTAAAAAGGCTTAGGGTTGTGGACTTATTAAGTCGTCCCTGAATATTTAGAAGTAACTTAACATAAGGAACTTCCTGCTTTGATTTCTCCCTGGGATACCAGTGTCTTCGTCAGGGAGCGTATCACACAAGTCCGCCTGCCCAGCTTCCAAGGTGGGCTGAGTTATTGTCTGTTTGCTAAAAAATACGTTAAGAATCTTACTTCTTAAACTTCCTGGGTGTTATAATGCAATCTTATCTTTAAGGTGGAATCTCCCTTGCCTTTTACTATATTATTTACAGCTGGGTCTACATGCCAAATTAGTTGCCCAGTTTGCAAATCACTTCATCAGATCCGAAGGAGGAAAGACAGCACATAGGCCAGGGCCTTTAGCATGCTAAGGTGAATCTTACACATGATTACAAATGATGAGCATAAGGGAAACATGCGCTACTCTTCATCTGGGGAATATTAACTGATCGCACTGAAGAATGCCTTTAGAGCTTAATGCTTAACAGAGTTTTGGTAGGGGGTTTCATCCACATAGTTACACTGCTTTGACTGTAAATATCCTGCCTTGCTTTTTCTGGAGGCCCTCACCCTATTCTGTCTAAGCCCAGGTCCCTGTCTCACTCTGGGCCTCTGCCCTCAGCGCTGCCACCACTCCAGCCTCTGCTCCGCTCCCCCGCAGCCTTGCAGCCGTGCCACCGTGTCACTCAGTGCGCCGGGCGGAGCTCTTTATATAGAGTCAATAGCAACGTATTGCCCACACGTGAGTAGTGAGCTAGCCAATCAGGGCCAGGTGAGATTCCTGGCCACAGGTACTTTCATTTTATCCATGCTCCGGGGCTTTTTAGTGGTCTTTTTCCTGGCCTTACCCTTTCCACCCAACTCATATCTATTTTCCTGCCTAACTGCTACACATCCCACGTTCGTGGAATGAAAACTTAATATTGTTAAGATGTCAACACTACCCAGAGCAATTTACAGATTCAATACAAATCACTCTCAAAACTCACAGGTGTTTCTCTACAGAAACAGAAAAGCCCATTCAAGCCTCTGCTGGACACCTGCCTGGAGCAGGCCCCTCTGCTGCACGGCTGTGTGGTGACCTACAGCAGCAGCCAGCTTGCCCGTGCGTGATCTCCAGAGGCTCACCCAAGGTGAAGCTCCCCAAGCAGACACCCTTGTATTAAGAGCATAGCAAGCGCCCCCCATCGGCTCGGGCTGCCTGGGCCCCAGGGATGGATGACGACATTCCCGAAACCTGTTCTGAGGGTCCTCTGACAGGGCGCGAGATACCCTTGCCACCTAGGGTCCCAGGGTGCAAAACTGGTGGCCCCCATGTTCGGAAGCATGCTGGCCTTATCAGGAGACGTGCCAGAAATAAAGGTCAGGATTCCATGGTGGGCCCTCAATGCCACCACACGTCTCCTTACAAGAGGGAGGCAGCAGGAGTGCTGACCCAGATGTACAGGGAGACAGTGCACAGGGGAAGGCATGGGCAGCCGAAGCAGAGCAGGCAGACGCGGCCATAGGTCAGGGAGGCCTTTTGCCCCCAGGGCTGGGAGACGCAAGGGTCCTCCTAGAGCCTCTGGAGGAGCACGGACCCCCAGCACCTTCAGCCCAGCGATACTGATTTTGGGTGTCTGCCATCCAACACTGTGGAAGAATAAAGCCACCCAGTGGCTTATGATCCAACGTCAGGGCGGCCCCAGGACCGGGGTCTCCCACACCCCACCCACCTCCCACTCTTTAATTCAGATGAAGGGTGCCATGACCTTGTGCAGGGACTGGGGCCTCCCCTCTGGATGGCTGGGTAGTGAGGCCAGAGGCAGCTGCTCTGTGCCCGGGAGGCTGGGCTGTGGGGGAGGCACTGCAGAGTCAGTGTCAGACAGGTGCTACCCCCACCCCCACCTGCTGCGCTCTCCTCCCAGAGCAGCGGCATCCCGGCCAGCCCCTCTCTCCTCCTGGGCGCTAATGCGCCCCGGCTGGTGCCTCCGAACCCTCTGCCTCTGGTGTCACACGGCTGCCTTCCCATCGGCGTCCTGGGTGTCTAGGTCCAGATTCCCACTCTTGACCAGGATGCAGTTGATAGTTTTGGGCCATATTTTAACTTGAGACTGCAAAGCCCCTCCCTCCAAACTAGGCCGGGTTCTGAGGTCAGGGGTTAGGGCTTCAACCTGTCTTTCGGGCGGGGCGCAATTCACCTCAACATGGCTGAGCCTGATGGCATGCTTGCTGTGAGGTAAGGGTCGCAGTTCATTTTTGTCCTGGTGAGGGCCCACCTCACCCAGTGCCATGTATTAAACGTCATCTCTCAGCCCTTTTCTCGCTGGTAGGAGTGCCCTGGACCTATCGGACTGTCCCTGCACCCTCCTGATTTTGACTCCTTCATTTTTCAGCTTTGTGCCAGTTACATAACGACTTATTTACTAAAGATGAGGCGTCTGCTAGAGCAAATCCTACCACACTGTCTCCCAGGGTGCCGGCTTCCTGAAACTCCCAGGGTTCTAGTGTTTTACACCAACCTTGTCAAGGTCCACACAACAGATATCCTACTGGGATTTTTACTGGGATCCTATTGATCTTAGCAAAAGAACTGACATGTTCATAGTATTGAGACTTCCCATCCATGTACATGGTATGTGAATTTACTTAGCCTGAATTTCTCAGTGCTATAGCTTTCTGTGCAGAAGGCTTGTACAATTTTTTTATTAAGGTGTCATTGATATGCACTCTTATGAAGGTTTCACAAGAAAAACAATGTGGTTACTACATTCACCCATATTATGAAGTCCCCCATACGCCATTGCAGTCACTGTCCATCAGTGTAGTGTAGTAAGATGCCACCGAGTCACTATTCGTCTTCCCTGAGCTACACTGTCTGCCTTCTGACCCCACACACACCATGTGCACCAATCATGATACCCCACAATCCCCTTCTCCCTCCCTCCCCCACCCCTCCCCTTTGGTAACCAGTATTTCCTTCTTGGAGTCTCTGAGTCTGCTACAATTTTGTTCCTTCAGTTTTGCTTCGTTGTTATACTCCACAAATGAGCAAAATCATTTGGCTCTTGTCTTTCTCTGCCCAGCTTATTCCACTGAACATAATACCCTCCAGCTCCATCCATGTTGTTGCAAATGGTAGGATTTGTTTTTCTTATGGCTGAATTCTATTCCATTGTGTATATGTGCCACCTCTTCTTTGTCCATTCATCTACTGATGGACACTTAGATTGCTTCCATTTCTTGGCTATTGTAAATAGTGCTGTGATAAATACAGGGGTGCATCTGTCTTTTTCAAACTGGGCTGCTGCAGTCTTAGGGTAAATTCCTACTAGTTGAATTCCTGAGTCAAATGGTATTTCTATTTTGAGTTTTTTGAGAAACCTCCATACCGCTTTCCGCAATGATTGAACTAGTTTACATTCCCAGCAGCACTGTAGGAGGGTTCCCCTTTCTCTGCATCCTTGCCAACATTTGTTGTTCTCAGTCTTTTCTATGTTGGCCATCCTAACTGGTGTGAGGTGATATCTCATTGTGCTTTTATTTTGTGTTTTCCTGATAATTAACGATGTGGAGCATCTTTTCATGTGCCTGTTGGCAATCTGAATTTCTTCTATGGAGAAGTCTCTGTTCATATCCTCTGCCTAATTTTTAATTGGGTTATTTGCTTTTTGAATGTTGAGGCGTGTGAGTTCTTCATATATTTTGGATATTAACCCCTTGTCGGATCTGTCATTTACAAATATATTGTCCCATACTGTAGGATGCCTTTTTGTTCTGCTGATGCTGTCCTTTGCGCAAATAAAGTCCTTTTAAGTTTCCTATTCTAATTATGCACTAATGTTACAGAAATGGTTCATGTTGTGCATAGATCCTATGAGTGCTCATCTTTGTAAACTCATTCATCTGCATAGTTTACCTGCAGGTTATTTTGGATATTCTTCCCATGGATTCACACCATCACGAGCAACCTCAGGTTTCTCCCTTCCCACAAACCTTTGTACCTATTACCTCTTTCCCCTCGCTGCCCCCAGCCCCTGGGAAGAGTAGGGTTACAGCAGGCACCCAGGTTTTGTTCTCTACCCTGGAAGGGAAGCTTTTGATGCTCTGTCTGGGCAGGATGGTCATTCTGGGGATTCTGTAATCTCCCCCAGTCGGATCAAGAAATTCCCCTCTGTTTCTAGAGAGTATGAGTATTTACCAGGAGCAGTTGCTGAGTTTTATCAAATGCTATTTCTGCAGCTGCCATCATGACCACAGGATTTTTTCCTCCTCACTTAATGCGGTTTGATGCGGGGATGACTGATCTGCAGTTGCTCAGCAGGACTTGCTCTCACCTCTGCATCGAGCCCAGCCAACTCGGGGTGGCCAGCCTTCTGCCATTGCTGGGCTCCCTGCGCCATATTCCCCTGGAGCTCTGGAACCTGCACTCATGTGCACGTGTGGCTTGGGACCCTCCCTTTCTGGCAATTGTCCTGTTCGGGTTTTGACTTCCGGTGCGGCCAAAGTGAATAAAAAGGAGCAGAGAGGCAAGAGCAGGAGTCAGGGGCCACACAGGGTCACAGCTTTGCTGATGGGGAGACCCACACGCAGCTTCAGGGAGCCGAGCTGCTGCTCCAAGTTTGACACAGCTGGGGCTGAGCCCCAGGCACCCGGCCACTTGGTGGGGCTGGCACTCACCTGCTCTCTCTCCCACTGCTGTGACCCTGCAAGGATCCCAGGATTCTGCCAAGTACCTGGCACCTGGTGGGGGCGAGACTTTTACCTGATTCCAGCTGGAGGCACACTTCAGCTCCTGCCTGCTGATCCCCTCCGCCCATCCATTCTCCATGATTCGGTGCCCCCCTGTTCTGCCCAGATGGGCTGTTCTGGGAGACACACCCCACCAGCATGGCCCGAGCCCACATCACAGAGCCGCTGTGGTCCCCCAAACCGGTGTCAGTCAGCCCCCAGAGTGGCAGGGCATTGAGTGCCTGCCCAGCCCCTGGACACCGTGACCAAGTCACTCAGACGTACGGTTGGCTCTCTGGAGGGAAGCCTAAGGCCGTCCTGGTCTAACATATCAGTAAGGAGTGCTGTGGCTCGATCAGAAATACTGCGTGGGCACAGGGAGTTCTGGGAGGAGTGCGGCCAGGAGCCCAGTGCTGGGACACACGCCTCATTGGAGGGTGCCGGCCCATCAACATCCACGGGACGCTCTCTGCACAAGGGGCGGGCTGAGCTGGCGGAAGTGTCTGAGAAGGGCTGGAGGCCTGGCCCCGTCCCACCCTTACCTGGGGCCAGGTAAGTCATCACAGCAAGTTGTCCAGGGGTCCAGGGGCCTGTTCTGGCTGGGTGGAAAGTTCTGCGCCCACCCCACCCTGGGTTCACAGATGCAGCCACAGTGTGATCACCGTGGAGAAAGAGCACCCGCTTTCTGCAACCACAGCCAGAGGCGCGGGAAGGGCAGGTGGTGGTGCACCAGCTCTGGGACATGCCCCGTGAGATCCATCCCCCACACTAAGGCCCACATGCCTGGCCTCTGCCCATTCCCAGGAGACCGTAAACAGTTAGACCCCCGAGACAGACCGGCAGGCAAACAAACCCCTGGGCCCTCTCACCTATTCAGTGCCAAAAACATACAACATTTAGAAAAGTTTTGAGAAAAACTCAAACTTCAGCAGCTCCCATGTCAGAGTGAAGACCCCGGCATCGTGCCGGGTGCACACAGCTGCAGCCTCACAAAGCCCGCCCACCATGGGCCCTGGTCTCCAGCAATAAGAGAGATGTGACACAGGGTCTGTGTGTCACATGTGACGTGGCCCTCTCTCTCACAGGAGATTCAGGGCCCTGAATGTCCTTTCTCTGTGAAATGGCTGAGTTAGGTCACGGCAGCTTGTTAGAATGTCTGTATCTAGGAAACATACAGGCTGGCGTCCTCACACTGGGCCCACAAGCTTCAGAGACTTGGGTTGGACTTCAATGGTCACAGGAGCTCAAGAGGCTGAAGCCAGAACCGGGCTGGCAAGGTTGGTGGTCGCTGGCCCCTCTGGGGCTTCAGAAAGGGCCCCTGCTGCCTCCTCCAGCTGCCACCCCTCCAAGCGTTGCCTTCACCTTCCCACGGCTTCCCTGCCCCAAGGCTCGGCTCAGACCTCCTCTCAGCACACTGCATTCTCTCCCCACAGATGGCTGCCTGCACACCGGACAACAGGTGGGCTGCTGGGCCCAGGTAGGTGACCTCTGTCCCTGTGGGAGCTGCAATAGGTGGGGCCCAAGGGCAATGAGTGGCAGGCCAGCCAGGTAAAGACAAGGCCTGTGGACTGGAAGGAGGGTGTGGGAGGTGGGATGGGTCCCTGCCCAATATCAGCCAGCCCAGTGGGACCCAGGGAGGGCCTGGCAGTGGAGGACAAGACCGCAGCTTCGCCTGCCTCAGCCCCCCTTTGTCACAGAAGTGTGACCCAGGGGATCTTCTGCCCTACACAAGGGATCAAAAGGCATTTGACCCCAGGAGTCCCCCAGCTGCCCCCACCCCAGAAAGTGCCCTTTCTGGGTGTGCCAAATAATGACTGCTCCCGGACCGTGTGCGCTCTGTGGGACCGGAGCTTCACCAGCGTTACCAGGCTGGCCAGTGCCTGCCCATTGGCCAAAGCCAGGACCGCTGGGGGCAGGGAGATGGGGACCCTACTGGTGAAATTCACATCCAATTTTGAGAGGCTGCTATGTGTTGACGGAGACAACAGGTGTGAGATGTCTTGGGAGGGCTGGAGGCTGGACCCCACATCCTCCTTGTCCCCTCAGTGTCAGGACCTCAGGCAGTGTGGGTCCCTGGCTGCCTGGAGATGCTGGCAGTCCATGTCCCTGGGACAGAGAGAAAAGCTGTGGTTGGCTGGCCAGCAGCGACTCTCCAGATGGGTCCCTTGATGTGGGCCTGACCATCTTAGGGGTCCCTTCCTGGCCACACACTGGAGTGTCTCCTTGTGGGTAAAATGAGAGTTCCTGTGGCCAGGATTCTCACCTGGCCCTGGTTGACTAGCTCACTTCACACATGTGGGCAATACATGGCTGTTGACTCTATAAAAAGAGCTCTGCCCAATTCTCTGGGTGGGACACGGTGGCATGGCTGCAAGGCTGCAGGAGAGCAGAGCAGAGGGTGGAGTGGTGGCAAAGCCGAAGAAGAAGGCCCAGAGGACGGCTGTGCAGACAGAGGGGCCCAGAGGCAGAGACCGGCTTGCTGCATACTGACTCCCTCTGAGTAAATGGGATTTTAGTGACTGACCTGCCACTTCAACATAACGGTGGGTATAACCCTTTCACCACAAGAACCCTTTGCTGTAAATTTCTTTGGTCACAGTGAATCTATAGCAAACTTGCCTGCAGCTGAAACCCATTGGCAAGAAACTCCTAAATGACAGTGGCTGAGGCCCTGGGGGCAGCAGTGGCCATTGCCCACCATGCCTTCCTCCCCCAGGTCACCAGAGCCTGGTGCACACCTGCCCGCAGCCCCTTTATGACACACACTGTGCCCAGCCAGGGCCCCCCACTGCTCCGGGTCAGAGCCCAGAGGCCCACCTGATCCCCCAGTCTCCCCTCAACTGGAGCCTAGCCTCCAAGGTTCAGGCTGAATCAAGCACCAAGCCCGCTCCTGCCACAGGAGAGAGGGCTCGCTGCAGGGACCAGGGGTCCCCCGGGGCAGACCCTCAGGGCAGGCTCTGCTGGCTAGGACGGGGGACTGTGTCAGCCCAGGGGAGGGGCAGCAGGTGTCAGAAAGGGAAACTGGCGACACAGTCCCCTGCCCAGGGGGCCAAACCACTTCATAGCAGGGACCCGCTGACCCACCCCCAGCTGACCCCTGCCCTCCACCAACTCCCCTCTGTGCTTCCCCAGATGGCACCCTGTCAGAAGCCTGTAGGCCCCTCTCCCATATCTGCCTCCTTGCTGCCCCACTTGCTGGGGCCTCTCCCCCCAGCTCACTTCTCCAAGCAGAAGCCAACACTTGGAGGCGAATAAATGCCCCAGGGCCCCGGATCGTCCGCATTTCCACCTCCACCAACCCCCGCCCCTGCTCCCACCCCGCTGCTCCAGGCCCGCGTGGGCTGCTGCCTCAGTGAGCTCCCAGGAGAAGCCAGGACTGCCCGGGCCCTCTTTGTCTGACTCTATGTCTGGCCCTCATCCTCAGGGGCAGCATGGCCCCCAACTTGATCTCACCCCTCGGTGTGCTCTGGGGTGGGGGCTTGGGGTAAGGGCAAAGGGACCCTAGCCAAGTTCAAGGCCGCCTTTCTATAGGTGGTTTCAGAAATCATGGATCCCACACACTACTGCAGAACAACAGCCGGGAGGAACAGAAGATACAGGAGTGGTGACCCCAGGCCTCTCACCTGACCCCTTGAGGGGCTTGAACCCTCCCATCTATACAGCTGGATGGGGGCTCAGGGGTTGGAGGGGGGCCTCCTGTTCCCATGCCCCTGCAGCCATGACCCAGGGCTCCCTCTGAGCAGGGGGCCGGGACCTCAAGTCCACATTCCCCCCTCAGACTCAAAGACTCCTGGGCAGTCGTCACCCTGGATCCTGTGTCACAGACATAGGATGTCAGCCAGGCAGCCCCCAGACCTTTCGCAGGTCGGAAAGCAGGGGCAGTCAGAGCCCATGGGAGCCGTCTGTGTGGAACTTGACACTGAAGACTCTGGGGTGGGGCTCCTTCCCACACCCCACACCCAGGGAGAGCGTCTGGAACCGAGACCAAGGCCCTCTTTTGTACGTTGGGATTTGGAGGTCATGGGCAGGCCATGGAGGGGGCTGACAATGGGACTCACCCCCTTCCATCCATGGAACGCACCCCCCGCACACCACTCCGCAGTGGGAGCTGTTAGATGACACAGCCTGGGGGTCAGGTGCTCCATGTCGGGCTGAGGCATGAGATCTACCATCTTGTGAGGCCCAGGACGCTCAGAAGGCAGCCCCCCTTGCATGTTAACCTGCCACCCACCCACCCAGGGTGCCTGCCTCTCTTTCTGGTCTCCCAGCTCCACCCCACCTCCGACCCCATCAGTCTGCATACTTACATAAGGACATTCCTGTAAAAGGACGCAGGGAGCAGGGCCGAGAAGTGGATCCCCAGCCTGCTTTGCCCCTGCAGGGGCTCCCAGACTCACATCTCTACCTTTCAGGTTTGAGTCCCAGGCATTTGACACAAGGCCAGTGTAGCTGTAGCTTACTAGGATAAAACCCCAATTTTTAGAGAGTATAACATGACTGCAAACTACATTCCGCCTCAAGGACAAATAGAACTTCCCTATCCAGCCAAACCCTCTGGTCTGACTTGTCAGGAGATAAATTCAGAAACAGGGGATGTCAGCTCCACCCCCATTAGCAGAGGGATGAGGAATTCACATTTTCTTGAACCTTCTTTGCGATCATCCCAAAAGGCAGAGGTGCGGGTATCCCGGAGGCTCGGGGAGGACCCAGAAACCATGTTCCTTAGAAGTGGCAATATCAAGGGCCCCCTGGGTGCATGGCTGACCTGCCTCTGGCCTCGCTAGCCACGCCCCTATCCTGGCACACAGGCCAGGCCAAAACCAGGGTCCCTGAGGGGATGGGCACACGGCCTCTTCCCCTCTGGCTCTGCACACCCCTGGCCCCTCCTCCCGCACAGTCAGGAGCAGCTAGATGCAGAGACCGACTGGCCAGTGAATGGGCCCAGCAGAACCCGGGGACCCTGTGGGGCTGCCTCCTTCCAGTCACACTTCCAAGGACACCATCTGCTTAAGCCAAGGGCCAGCGCCTCCTCTGTTTCATAGAACACAGAGGCAGCTGTGGCAGAGGGGTCAGAAGCCAGGCAAGGGAGACACCCTGCCCATCAACAGCCCCGAAGCCCCCTTCTGCAGAGACCCCCTGCAGGAGGGTCAGCCCTCACTCCCCAAGGACCTCCCACCACCCTCACGTGGCCCAGCTTCTCTGGCCCTGTCCACACCACCTGGCCAGAATTAGTGTCCTGTTCCCCTCGGGAGTAGCTGGAAAAGTTCCAGAAGGTTCTGGACAGTGGAGGAGGAGAGGGAGGGACTCTGTAGGCTGACCAGGCAGGGCACCCAGAGGTGTCAGCAGCTCCTGACCAAGGCAGAAACTGCACCACTGGACGCTGCATGGGCCACGAACACAGTGGAGCAAGGTGGCCCCAGTGGCCCTGGCCTGGCTGCCAGGGGCCACCTTTATGCCAGCAGTGCCCCACTACACTCAGGTGACCAGCCCAGCAGTGGGATGATGGGGGTCCCTGGTGTCAAGGGTCCAGTGACAGGTCCGAAGCAGGACTGAGGGTGACTTAGGCCCCTTTAGGGAGGTAATGGCCCACACTCGGCTTCCAGGCTTGGTGGGACAGCCTATCAGTCACGGGGGGACCACCTCTGAAGAAAGGAGGTCCCAGTCCGGGGGCCTGGGCAGGGGCCCATGATGGCATGCTCCTCCCTAGCATGGAATGCTCTGGCTCAGAGGGAAGGGTGAGGTCCTGGGAAGATGGAGAGGGCGGGAAGGCAGGGGGAGGACAGAGGGAGGCATGTAGATGGAGGAGGAGGCAGGGTTAAGGTGTGGGTGTGCGGAGCAGCCCTTCAGCGTCCAGCCTGGCCCAGCTCAGACACTGTTCCACACCTGGAGCTGGCAGACCTGGGCGAGGGTGCGGGTTGAGGGTGTCAGGGCCCCCCACGTGTGTCCTGCGTCGAGGCAAATAATACCACTGGTGGGAGCAGCACGGAGGAGAGCAGGTCACCTTCAGAGCTGGGGGAGCTGAAGCCCTTCTCCCCAATGGCTCCCCAAAATATGCCAGTATCACCAGTGTGATGGCCCTCTACACCCACCTGTGACCATATGATCACAGCCACCAGGAGCTGTATTTGGTTCTAAAAGGGTCAGTGGAGTGAGGGGTGGGAGAGCTGTTCCCTGAACCAACAGGCACCTTTCAGAAACCAAGACCCCCACCAGGCCCAGACACAGCACACCCCCCAGGCCCCTGCTGTCACTGTCCAAGGAGGCGGCCAGGCTCCAGCCGGCCTGCCAGGCAGCATGGCTGTGTGTCCTCAGTCCCAGGCCTGCAGGACAGGAACCACAGGATGCTGGGGGCCGGGGCAGCGCTGAACATTGGAGTCAGAGGCCACTCGCTCCCACTGTTGGTCAGGCTCTGCTAATCAACCCTGCCCTCACCCCGCGAGCCCCACTAGGCCCCAGGAGCATTCTCAAGGCTCTGGGCACCCCTCCAGGCATGTGCAGCAGCACAGATGTGAGCAACCTGCCCCTGCATGTGGGGTTGGAACGCGGGAGGAGCCTGGGGAAGGGTGTCAGGTCCTCTCTCTGCCCCTTTGGGGCAGAGCTCGAAACAAGCCAGACTCCCTGCTTCCTGACCGACCTCAGAGTGCAGTGCTGGGACTGCCGAGGCCTCCTCCAGGTCAGTCTGACCAGGGACACTGCGGGCTTCCACAGAGCAAGGCAGTCGGGGATCAGAGGCGAGGCCAGCCTGCTTCCCGGAGGGGAAAGTGATGGCTGGGCTGCTCTGTGATTCTGCCCTGGGTGCTCCTAAGGCTCTCAGAACCAGGAGCAGCAGCAGGCTGGGGCCCACCTCAGTCTTCAGGGCCAGGAGCCCGAGTCAGGGGGCCACAGCGTCCCAACCCGAGGGGAAACACTGGACTGGAGATACACACACACACACATACGTGTGGAAACCTGCAGGTGTGTGCACACACAGACACACTCGGTCCTTCAGGTAATGCTTGTGAAATCAGATGCCAGGGGAGCTGACGACTTCCACTTCCCACTTCCTTGAGCTCTCGGGGTCTGGAATGTTCCTAGAACCAGGCCCTTCCACAGCCAGGCTCCTGGGGCAGGGTCTGCACCCCAGACCTTCTCTGCTGGGCCCAAGGCCTGCAACAGACTCTTTCAGACACACCCCTGCTCTGCCCCATCTTCAGGAAGCCCACAGCAGGTGCTGCACATGGTGGTCTGTGGGCAGCGGCACTGCCAGGGCTTGCGTGTGGTCACCTTTCCCTTGGCAGCACCAGCTGCTCACCAGCTTTGTCTGCAGTGACTCACGAAGGAAATGGACGGAACCTCCCGGGCACAGGGCTGGAGGTCTGGCTGGGGCAGGGGGCTGAGCTGCACCAGGAGGTCCTCTCTTTGGGATCAGAGACCCCTTCGGGCCCTGGAGCTCTCATGGGCCGGGGGTGTCACAGGGGGTGCAGAGTCCAATGTCTCTAGAAGGGGCCAAAGCAAGTGGGGCTCGAGCTGTGCCCACGAGGGGAGGTGGACTCAGACACTGACATCAGGTGGCCTCTGACCCAGACCCCACTGCCAGCAGAAGAGCACATGCTCTGCTGTGAAGATGGAGGCCAGCCCTGGAGGAAGGGCACCAGGGCGTCTTTGGACCAACCCTCCAAACCATGAGAGCCCCTGCCCAGACCAGCTTCCCAGTCACGGGGAGGTGGGTCCCACGTCTGCCCTGCCAAGGAGCGGCCTGGAACACAGAATTCTCAATCTGTGGACCCTTCCCCATGATACAAAGCTACAGAGGGACTGAGTCCACAGGCCAAGATCATCCCAGATATAAAGCCCAGGCAAATGCCCACCTCAGCAGAAGTGCCATCTGCCCACTGAATCGCATTAATTACCCAAAACCCCACAAATACTGCTTCCTCCAGGAAAATCACTTCCCCATTTAATACTCAGCCTCTGCTTGCCACAGCTCTGCCAGCCTTGCCCAAATTAAAACACAGCTGTGACCCAAACAAAGAATAACATGCTAGCGTGCACCATGGCTGTGTGTCGCTCTATGTCCAGGAGGACCCCAGCCGCCTAGGATGCAAAGAAGCCAGGCAAGATGCTGTCCACCTCCTTCTGCAGGGCCAGACTGGGGCAGCCTACATCTGAGCCCCACAGCTCTTGGGCGCCATCTGGGAGCTCCTGGGAGCTGGGCTCCAGGTCCACCAGCAAGCCCAGCTTAACCCTTACCAGGGGGCTGCTCCTGGCCAGGGCCCAAGGAGCCACTGCCCTGTTTGCCCTCCAGGGACCCTGGGAAGAGATGGACACATCAGCAGAGCAGGTGGACATCGGGTAACCAGGACATCCAGGCCAGGGTCCCACCTCTGCCCCTCTGCCCGCCCTCTGTGAGACACAGGAAGGCAGCTCCCCCAATGCTAAATCCATCCTACAGACACTCAATTCCCAGCACACCCAGAGGCCCTTGCAGGGGCATGGCCTAAAGAAAGGGCAGAAATTCTAACTCACAGACGACAGCTAGCCTCACACACGTGCATACACCCGCTCACTCACTCCAACCCACGTACAACCAACCTACTCTGCCCCACCTCCCTGCAGTCGGCAAGCAGCAGCAGGGAGAAAAAGGGAGCTCAGAGACAGACACTGCGATCCTGGTTTCCCACAGCAATCTGAGGCTGGTCACACCTCCCCAACAATCCCATCAGCCTGTTTGCCTGACTCTGCACTGGGATGGGCTGAGTCCCCACAGCCTGTCCCTGATCAGGGAAGAAGGGGGCCTGGGCAGAGCGTTCCCCACTCATGCAGCCACCAGTCAGGATTGGCAGTCAGTAGCAAGGATGTCCTGTCTTCCACATCACCACTGGACACAGACCTGCTTGGGGCAAGAAGACGCCTCCTGCCCTGTCCCAGGGTACCCAGGGTCTCCAGGTTCAGAGATACAGGGTGGGCCCACCCTGCTGCTTTGCTGGTTTCCCTCCAGCCTCCACCACACTACCCTCCCAAGCCCCAGCTGGGGCAGCCCCTAAGTCAGCCAAAACATGACAATTAGTAAGACAAAATTGTTTTCAGAAATACACATTATGAAGCCGCAGGGCGGAGTCTGGCTTCAGTGGCTGGTCCTTCAGCCACAAAGTCACAGAGGCCTCGGAAACAAGGAACAGTCTTCCCCATGCAGACAGTGGGCAGGGCAGGGAGGTGAAACACAGCAAACGCCTGTGTGGCCCTCCAGGGCACTGCCCTGCTGTCCAGTGTTGTGGCTGGTGTTGCCCTCTCGGCCTGGGATGCAGGCTGGCCCAGGAGGCCTTGAGCCTTTTTGCTCCCCAGGAAGGAGGGTGACAGTTCATGGTGGGAAGGCCAGAGGGGATGGGCCTTGGGGCTTGGAGGGACTCGGGCCTGGGCGCGTGGGAACCAGACTGGCAGGCTCTGTGAGAGAAGTGAGGTGTGGGCCAGCCTCCCCACCTGGAGGGGGTGCACGTGCCCTGATGTCCTCAGCCTGCTGCTGTGCCCTCCTGGGGACTGGGGTCTGAGGAGGAGGCAGACAGGTAACGAGGAGAGGGTGAATCCCAGGGGCCAGGTGTCTGACACCTGGGACCAGGGAGGCTTCCTGGAGGAGGTGCCCCTCTCCACCTCAGGTCAACAATCCCAACGTCAGGCTGTACCTCAGGTCCAGCTCCCTGCTGCAGGACCCCTGCATCCTCATGCCCTGGGTGGGGTCCCAATGTTTCCTGGTGGCCCCAGTTCTGCCAACAGCCCCAAAGACAGCAAGGTCTCTGTTGACACATTCATTCTGCCTCCCAAAGTACTAAGGGACTGTGGCATATGGCCAGCACAGCAGGTGGCTTAAACACTGACACCAGCAGCCAAGAGTGACAGTGATGGCATGGGGTCCAGTATGATGGGGATGCAGTCAGCAGAGGACCCATGGGCTTGGCTGGGGGTATCAGGGCGCAAAGGCACCATGCAGCGAGGGGAGCGCCTGCAAAGCCCATGACTCACCACACAGTAGAACAGAGGAGTGGAGTGGGGTACCAGGGAGGGCTGCTGGGTTGCCGGGGAGAGATGCTGGGGTGCCAGGTTGGCTGCTGGGGTGACACGGACGGCTGTTGAGGTGCCAGGAGGGCTGCTGGGGTGCCAGGAGTGCTGCTGGGATGACAGGGAGGGCTGCTGTGGTGCCAGGGAGGGCCGCTGGGTAAGGCCTTGCAGGCTGCATGGTGGGGATGCCTACAGAGACAGTGTCCGGCAGGGGTGAAGAGGCTGGCGGGTCTCCTGGGGGGGACCAGTGTAGAGGGTAGGAGGTCTGCAGGCTTGGACCCTGTTCCTTGGCATGGGGGGTTCTTGGCAGGGGCCATCCTTGAGGGGACAGCCTGAAACTGGTGAACCCCTCTTGCAGAGACATCTGAGACAGCTCCTCTGCCCCTCATGGGAAATCAGCCTATATTGCATGACAGCCAAGAACGGCTTGAGGGCCTTTGAGCTTCAACCCAAAGCAGGATTCAGCACAAGAGAACTGACAGTAAAAGCCCAACCCTTAGGAACAGTCCCTGAGGTCTTCGGGGTCAGAAGCCCTCCTGCAGGGCGTGCCTGCCTAACCCTTGGACAAGGACAGTCTCGCCCTGGCCCACATCCTCTCTGCTTACCAGGGTGGACTGGTGGCGGTTCTGGCCTCTTGGCCCCCCCTGAGGGGACCTCACCCAAGCTAACGCAGCAGGGGACGTCCTGTTGCCTGAATGATACAAAGAGAAAAGGTGTTGGCTCCGGAATGCCACTGCCCCCATGGGCCCCGGCCCTGTGGGGACACTAACGTGGTCGCCCCGAATGTGCCCACACCAGTGTCCAGGGCACCTGCCAGGTGACTCACCAGGGCCAGCTGCACCGTGTCCCGCTGCCATCTGCGCAACATGTCTTTGGAGGAAGCAAGAACCTAACACAGAAATACCAAAAAGACAGTTGACCGGGAAACACTGGAAAAGCACCCTGAGTGCAGACCCTATCATGAGGTCTAGGTGTAGGGGGTTGAAGGCCTCAGAGCAACTAGACTTTTGCTCCATGCTGGCCTCAGGGTGCACACACAAAGGAAGCTGAGGATGCAGCCCACCTGGCTGTACAGGACAGACAGGCAGGGAGGCCGCAAAGCCACCACCCGGGTCCAGAGGCCCCACAGTGGCTCCTTCACAGAGGCCTGACCAAGGCTCAACTCACAGCGTGCTGCTCCTGGCAAGGCCCCAGGGTGCCGGCAAGCCACAGGAACTGCACAGACATCTCTAGGAATGAGGCCATGTCCTCCCATCGGCCATCAAACCGGGGCAGCAGCGCCGACATGTGCTCACAGCTCACTGTGATCTGCTTCCTGTTTCCGGGCAAGAGACAAATGTCCATGAGTCCACTGGCCTCGGTCAAAGGAAAGGAATGAAGCCACCAGAAGCCCCTCAGCAGAGTCTTGGGGACTTCTCAGGGAGAGAAACGACAAGACTAGGGACCCTGGCTGGCCCTTTAAGTGGTCTGAGCCCTCCAGGGATCCGTGTCAGGGTAGGAACTGGCCCTGACCCCTAAGCCCCAGCCACAGCCTGTCCAGATGTTTGAATCACCCATGGCCATCCCAGGCCTGGATGGCCCCAGCTGTAGCCTCAGAGCCTGGCTGCCTTTCGCCGTCTCCCTGGCTGATGCCTGCCTGGGGAGGGATGGGTGGGCCAGGGTTCAGGGCCTTGGCTCTCATGAGGCATAGCAGAGACAAGTTTTGGTTTCCGTCAAGCCCTCAAAAATGCTACCTGTCTTGTCAGAGTCTCACATTGCTGACACACTGCTCACCTCTCACCGGCCAGCCAGCAGGGCCCCCAGATAGGGGTCCTGTGGGACACCATTGCTGACACACTGTTCATCTCTCACCAGCCAGCAGGGCACCCAGATAGGGGTCCTGTTGGAGACCATTGCTGACACACTGCTCATCTCTCACCAGCCAGTCAGCAGGGCACCCAGATAGGGGTCCTGTGGGAGACCATTGCTGACACACTGCTCATCTCACCGGCCAGCCAGCAGGGTGCCCAGATAGGGGTCCTGTGGGAGACCATTGCTGACACACTGCTCATCTCTCACCGGCCAGAGAGCAGGGCACCCAGATAGGGGTCCTGTGGGAGGCCGAGTCCTTCCTGCTGGGGGCTGTGCCCGGCCGGGACTGCCGCAGAGCATCCATCTCTGTGGACTGAGGGAAGCCCCTAGGAGGCACAACTGCTGATGAGCTGGACTGGGGAGCAAGCTACACCCCTTCTGAGCACTTTGGGGCAGTGGTGTCCCCAACCAAAGCATCTGTGCTCAGACTGCTGTCTTTGAGGCAAACGGGCAGCTCCTGAGACGAGGAGGAACATGCCATGTGCCTTCCAAATCACCTGGCCAAGCTCTGCTCTGGCCACCCCCACGTGAGTCTGGGTTGGAGCCCCAAACTTTGGGAAAAAGCTGTGTGGGCAATGCTGCACAGCCCCCCACCCCCATGTGGCTACCCGGCTCCTCTCCCTTCGGTGCCCCGCTGTCTCGGGCTCTGCGGCACTCCTGGTTCAGTGAGGGGCCGGGATGCATGGCAGACCCACCAAGCTCCAGACGCGAGGGACAGAATGTAGGGCTCTGCATGCCCAGGCCCTGCCTCCGGCTCCCTAGCCTGGGGGTCTGTGTGAGGGATCCTGCCTCAGGACCCTTTACTTCCTGGGATGACCCCCAGAGCCGGCATCCCAGGGAGGCTGGGCTGCGGCAGGATGAGGCCGCTGTGCTGCCTGCCAAGTGGCCCTTCACACCCTGTTAAATGGCGCTCATTTGGGGCGAGAGCCGGCAGGCTGCCTCGCTCCTGCCTAAGGGGTACAGTTGACCCTTCCCTCTCCCCAGACGCAGCTGAGGCCAGCCCCTCCAGGGAGTGGTGCACACAGACAGGGTCTCCCTGCAGGTTTCTGC
Source organism: Smutsia gigantea (assembly GCA_032199065.1). Classification (NCBI taxonomy): domain Eukaryota; kingdom Metazoa; phylum Chordata; class Mammalia; order Pholidota; family Manidae; genus Smutsia; species Smutsia gigantea. The sequence continues at coordinate 86,892 of JAVSCE010003566.1, forward strand.
ATGAATGACCCGTGTCCGGGGGGCGTAGGGGTGGGTGGGTCAGAGTGGAGATGCTGACCGGCCCTTGAGCCGGCTCAGAGCTCCGCAGGCCCAAGCAGCACGGTGCGGTAAGGCCCAGAGCCCCCGCATTCAAGGAAGCCCCTGCGGGACTGAGCCCCCTCCCAGCACGGAGCCGCCCCCAGGGCGAGTGGCCCAGCGGCGTGCATGGGGGGTTCTACTCATTAAAGAGCCGCCTACTGCTTCTCGCGCTTAGGAGGGCTCTGCACGTCCAGATGGGGCGGGTTCGGGTGCGGGCAGATCCCCGCCCGGCGCGGTTCCTGGCGCAGCCGGCAGGGGGCGTGTCCGATCAGGCCCCTGAGCCCCCACCCTGCAGCAGGCTTTTTCCTTAATGGGAGAAAAGTGCTGTTTCCGCGTACAGGAAAGAAATTTGACGCTTCTGACTCGCTTCTCCCGCGGTCCTGAGTCCGAGCCCCGGACGCGCAGCCCGGGGGGGCATGACTAGAGGGATGCGCGGCGGAATCCACACCAACCGGACCTTCGTGTTCGACGACGGCCTATGCGCCTCCAGGTAGGGGCTGCTGCGCCCTTCCCCACGCGGAGGGACCGTGGTCGGGGCAAGTGCTATCGCCGAGGGTTCCCAGCCGTCAGGACGCCCGATGGCCCTCCGCCGACCACCGTGGTGAGTAGGGACGCCCCTCAGGAACCGACTTGGCGTAGGGGGGCTTAATCCAGGGCCTGCAGGTGCCCTGCCAGCGTCTGTCTGTCTGCGCCCTGAGCGCGCTGGTGGCCAGAGCGCGGCCATTTGCAGGCGGGGGCGGTGTGTGCTCCGAGCCCTCCCAGGCGTGGGGAGATGTGGCCGCCGGCTGGGAAATCGAGGTGCTCTACGAGCCATAGGCGCTGGGTGCTGCGAGCTGAGCATGGCGGAAGGACCCATCGAGTCACTCCCACATGAGCTGGCAGCTGAGCCCAAGTCAGCACCGGAGCAAGGGTACCCCACATGGAAGCAGATTTTCAATGGCAACTCTTCCCAAGAAGACCCCTAGTTGGATGTGGGGTGCAGGTGACCTGTTGGGTAAGGGCAGGAGTCCCGGGTTCCAGCAGCTTGGGGATTCTTGGCTGGCTTCTCTTTTTGGGGTCTCCATTTGCCTGTCAATCAGAGGAGAGGATAAACTGACAAGGGCTTCCAGGCGACCTGGGCGCCAGCGCCATGGGCCACCTTTCCACCCAGCGTCCCAAGATGCCACAGGGCTCCAGCCCATTCAGGTGCACAGAGGGCTCGGAACCTGGAGGGGCCCAGGAGGTCTGGACAGCGCAGGCCGGAAGGGGTATGCCAAAGGGCACTGGGCCCCACCCCCACCAGCCACATATCTGAGCCGAGAAGGGGTGGGCGAGCATGCCTGAATGGTGAGCATCTGGGCTCAGGCCAGGTGCTGCCACTGACCGTGTCTTCTGAGGGACTCGGTTTCCTTGAAAACATAAAGTGGGGATGGTCTTTAAGAGCCATTGCTGGTGACACATGGAGGATAGGGTGGCCCCTCCCTAGGGACAGTGCCAGCCTGGCACCTATGGGATCCTGGGGGTACAGCCTGCGGTGAGAAGCAGTTGCTCTGAGAACAGGCCATCACCCATCACCGGCAGCATCCTTGGGGAGCAGAATTCACGGTGAGTGAGTGCTGCATGGAGCTCCCTCTGGCCACTCTGAGGGGTCAGCCAGGTGGCATCCATCAGGTACAGAGTAAGTGGCCCTGAGAGGACTCATGATTTCTGTCATCTTGGGTGTCAGGCATCCCCCTCTGCCCATCCCATTGGGGAGCCGAAGTAGAAACCTCAGGGACAGTTTATAACTCAGCCAGCCACCCTCCGCAGCTGGGTGTCACCCTCCCTGGTGTCCCATCTCCACTTCACCTGCCCCATGTTACCACCTGCTCCATGCGCAGTGGGAGCTCTGTGTCCCCAGAGTCTGAGCCTGGCGGATTCAGTACCCATAGACACCTCCCTCCCCTCACCCTGGCACCACCCTCCTGTGCTGGGGACGGCCCCTCCTCCCTGCTTCTTGGACTGGCCTCTCCCTGCAGAGACTCACTGTCCTGCAGGCCTGTCGGAGAGGCTGCCCTGGCCTAGGGAATATGGGACAGGCCGGGTGAAGACCTGACGGGAAATCCAGGCTGGCTTGGGGAGTGGAACCTGGCTGGGCATGGGCAGGGGGTAGCTGAGGCCAAGGCTGCTGGCTCAGGAGGGTGGGCTTCAGCTCAGATTAGGAAGGCCTTCCGGCCTCATGAGGGTCCAGGTAGGGAGTTCTTCAGGGCAGGTCCTTGTAGCTGGCTTCACAGTGGGCATGGAGCCTGGTGGCCTGGCTTTGTCCCCTGCCTAGACCTTGCGTGCGTCTCTGCACTGAAAGGAGTGGATGGTGGTAGCCATAGCACTGTTGTCCAGGCAGGCTGGGAGTGCTGGGAACCCTGTCTTAGCCCCACTGACTACCCCAGTCTATGACCAAGGCCCCAGCCGTGTGGAAGCCATCACCCAGGCTGTGAGGCCACTAAGTGGTTGTCCCAGGAGAGCTCCTGGCTCTCTGGGCTTCAGAAGTCTTTGCTCTGGTGCCTGAACCCTGCCTGGACCCCATGCCTCCTCCTGTACTGTGGGGTCCCAGGCCCCTCTACGGTCACTGCATCTCTCTCCTGTTTCTACCCCAGGCCTGGATGCCTCTGCCCTGGAGGTGAGGCTGTGGTAGGACAGGACAGCCGAGGTGGCCCCACGTCCTCCCAGGACCCTTTCACCAAGGTCCCTGGCCTGGCCTTTCCCAGAACTGCCACTTCCCAGCAGTCCTGGCCCCTAGGCTGCAGGGGACGCTCTGCGGCTTCGTGGCAGAGGGCACAGAGAACTGGGGCTGGCATCCTTCCAGGATTCGTGCCTGGCCAGAGGTCCCAGCCAGCCCTCCAGGCACATATAAGGGAGCAGGGCCTGCAGTGCAGCAGGAAGTGAGCCAGGCCCATGGGAAATTTTCCCAGGGCCAGAGGCCCAGCCCCACCCTGGTGGCAGGAGGGATGGCACCCTGTTTTGAGGGGGCTGGGGGGATCTCGGAGGTCTGCCTTTGCCTGAGGTGGCTGCAACAGCAGCTTGGAAGGACAGAGGTGGGTGAGGAGGGGTCCAAGTGTGGGTCTGTGGGAATCACATATACTCCTCTTGGCCCTGCCGCAGCCTCCAAGCATGCGGGGTGTCCCAGCCTTTGTCTGCTGGACCCCGATGGTACTCAGGATGGTCCTGGCATGGCGGAGTCATGCTCCCTTGGTGTGACTTCCCCTCTCCTGCAGGTTTGTGACCGAGTTATAAACTGTCCCTGAGGTTTCTCCTTCAGCTCCCCAAGGATGTGGGGATCTGCAGGCTGACCCTGCACCAAACAGGGTTTCTCTGAAATGGGAATGTTCCCCGAGTACCCCCAGCCTCCGTGGGTGAGGAGGGCTAATGGGTGGGTACGTGCACACGTGGCCCTGGACACACACAGTAGAGGGGGGTGCCCCTGCATTCCACATGGAGTGCTGTGGCAGGGTGGGTGGGTTGCCCCTCCTTGAGTTTGAGGTGGTCCCGCCCTGCCTGGTGCTGGTGTGGGTAGCTTCTGGGTGAAGCCCCAAGACAGGTGCTGGCCTCGGAGGGGCAATCAAGTGCATGGGGAGCTGTAGGGGTGTCTTGGGGATCCTTCGGGCTGTGTGTGGATGAGGCCATCCATGCTCACCCAGACCGCTTGCTCCTACGGAACTGGGGCGTAAGCCAGGGGCCTGGCCCTGGGAGGTGCGGTCCGTATTGGACGCTGGTGAGTTCAAAACGTTTGTGGAGGACACAGGCAAGAGCAGAGGGCTCTCTTCCTGGTCTGCATCCCCGGAAAGCCTTTCCAAGAGGACTGCTTTGTCCTTTGGCCCCCCGCTGCAGGGCGAGTTCTGCATCTCCTGCCATTGCTCTGGGGGAGGCCGGCCCATACTGCATGGGTAGTGAGGCACAGAGGCCGCTCAACCATGCCAGCCCATCCTGCCTGTGGTGCCCCACGGGTTGGTAATGACATAACCAGTGGCTCCCTGCTGGGGACCTGGGCTCCTTCTGTCCAGAAGAGAGGAAGACACCACCTCCTGGCTGGTGAAGGGGGTCCAGGAGCTCCTGGCGTCCCAGCAGTCATGGGAGGGTGCTGTGGCCAGGGGGGCAAGCCCCACAGGGTGCTCTGTGCCAGCAGGTGCCATTTGCCAGCCATCCCAGAGGCTCGACTCCCCATGGCCCTAGCACGTTCCTCCTGTCAGCTGACCCAGCCAACCAACTTGAGCTGTCTGTCACCCGTCACATGGGACAGGGCATGAAACCGTGTTTCTCCCACATGGTGCGCTGGTGGGAAGCTGGGGGCAAGAGCACGAGGCAGGCCCAGTATCCGTGTATGGCATCCGTCCCAGGTGCCCTGGGGGATAGGAGGCCGGCCCTACAGCCATGCAGTGGCTTCTGTGGTCTCCCAGGGCTTGTGGCTGAGGACTAAGGGGACATGGTGGCCTGAGGACCTTCCTGCACTACCATGGACACCCTGACCCAGTGTATAGTGGGGCAGCCAGGCCCAGGGTGGTTGGACACCTTCTACACTGACCCATGCCATCTGATTCCCATTATCCTGGGAGACCCATGTGTGCTGACCCCTGGCCCCAGCTCAGGCTCCTGCCCCAGCTGGGACAGTCTCCAGCTTGCACAAGGCCCAGGAGAGGCTGGCAGACTGATGTGGTGCCCTCATGGGGCTGTTGTGGCACCGTGACCTGGAGGTGATGCTGTGCCCACCTAGACCTCTCCTCGGCAGGTGTCCAAGAAATTGGGGATGTGATTCCCTGTGACAGAGATGGTAGCCCTCAAGTGTGGGATGCCACTCAGCCTTTGACAGTAAGCAGAGCATCCCCTGCCAATGGGATAGGCCCCCCCGCCTGCACATGGGATGTGCCCTGCCAAAGCCTTCAGAGACCTTCCCAGAGACCCTGGAGGCTGCTGCCGGACACCTCTCGGCAGGTTCTTTCCTGGGAAGAGCTCAGAGTCTCAATCAGCACAGAGCCTCTAGGTGCTGTGAAGCTCAGAGGTTCACCCCACCCGGCTGATACGGGGGTGTCTAGGGTGTGGGAGAACCAGTCTGCAGGTACTGGCTGGTGTCTGAGGACAAGGGAGTGGAAGCTGGCCAGGGAGGTGGGTTGTCTGGGATGCTGAGGGCTCAAGGCTCTAAGGGGCAGGGGTCAGTGCTGCCCCAGCAGCCGGGCTTGGGTCCATGTGCACTCAGTCACCAGGGCCCTCCAAGCAGCCACTATGTGTCCAGCCAGGGTGCAGTGACTCAGGCGGCTTCAGCCAGGGGATGGGTTGGCAGTAGGATGGGGCATGGGTCCCAGGCGCTCGGGGTGAGTGCTGGGCCCAGCCACCTGGTCGTTGCCTTGCCCTGAACTGAGGGACCCAGGCCTGCTGCCTCCCAGCTGGGGGACATGCGGCAGGGGAGTATTCCTGAGAGGCTGGCCCAAGTCCAGGTGGGCAGTTGGGCAGGTAGGTGGGAACCACAGTCTCCCGTGGTTCCTGCCTTCCGTGGGCCCTGGGGGTGGACCTGTGGGCTCCCAGAAGTCTAGGGGTGTTATGGGCTCCCATCGCCCACGCTGTTACAAGGCCTTTCCTCTGGGCTTGTTTGGTACACAGGGAAAGCTGCTGTACGGCGTCAGTTTTGATGACTTTCCAGTTTGGACTCACCTGACCCATGCAACCCGAGCTATCACTTTGGAATGGAGTGCATCTCAGAGATGGTGGTGAGCGGTCCTCCACGGCATTGACGCAAAGCCAATTCCCTTACAGAGAGGGTGGATATTCCCCAGAGCAACTCTGGCTTTTTAATCACCGTTTTAAGGAAGCACTTAGCTTTTCTGTGGTGGTCAGTGGAGAGATTCAGCAGCTTTCCGCTTGCCTGGGCACCAAGCCCAGCACTCAGCTGCCCCCCACGCAGGTGACCCCGCAGTGTGGTCAGGACTCTCCTGGACAGGGATGCATGAGCATGGACACACTCACATACATGCACATGCACCCTTTCACACCCACACACACATGTGCATGCACACACATCCCCCATCCCCAGACCTCCTGCCAAACGCGGCCCTCCGTGCTCCTGGGATATATTGAACCAAACATGAATGATTGTCCCTGAGTCATACCCTGGCCCTGGGCTGGTCAGCTAAACATTATAAGCAGTCTGGGCTCCTAAAAGGAGCCTGGGGTAGAGAACATTTTCCCAGGACGTCTTCTGCCCAGCCTGAGAACTGGGCTCCTCCGCAGAGGCCTGCCAGGCGATGGGCCTCCAACAGGGCCTGGGGGCTCTGCCTGGTGAAGCTTGGAGTTCAACCCCTTGGTTTTCTCCTGTCCAGTAACACAGGCCTCCTTCTCCGGCACTGTGGTTAAGGCTCAGCCTTTACACCCCACCCCTGGCCGCCACCCTTGAGCTGACACTGGGCTGGGGGGAAGGTCTGCCTCGCGGGTGGGCTGCCTGCCCAGAGAAACCCCACTGCCTGGGGTGCTTTTGGAGCAGAGTTGTGTTGGTTTTAAACATAAATAAGATCCATTGACTGGTTTGTTCTGCATTTGTGGAGATTTGTCCACGTAGTTATGCTGACCTGCTTTTTCACAGCAGTGTTGTTCTGAGGCCTGAGCATTCGGGCTGTGGTGGACGTCCTTGCCGGGCCTGCATGGGCACATGTGGGAGGGTCCAGGGGAGCCCTGCTGTCATGTCATGACCTCCCCTGGCTCTCTGCTCTCCCTCATGACCAGCGAGGCAGAGAGCCCTTCACAAGGATATTGGTGTATTGTTTTGTTTTCTCTCCTGTGAACTGCCATTCACCCATCTTTTGCCTCCTTTCCTTCCCATCTGTCCCCTGCGGGCTTGCAGGCACTCTGGCGGTAAGCTGGCCATGACTGTGTGTGGCCCTGCCCACTATCACCCTGACCTCCCTGTCCCCTGCATACACTGGCTTGTGTGTATTGAATAAGAATCTTTTCCACGCAGAGACATTCTCTCCTCCATTCCCCCGTCTGTTCCTCAGTGTGGGGCTCTGAGGTGCTCCCCTAGCTGTGGGAAAGCCCATGGCCAAGAGGTAGCATAGCCGCTTAGGGGACCCAGGCCCAGCACAGACCCTGCCAAGTTTAGGTAAGCTGCTGCAGCCTTCTGCCTCCATTTCCCCATCAGTAGAGTTGGGAGTGGTGGGGCGTGCCCACCGCACAGGATGCTGTGCGCATCCTGTGCGTCACACTCAGGACAGGTAGCTCTGAGGCCTCCTCTCTCACATCCTCAAATCCCTGGCTGGGTGTGTTTTCTCACACCAACGCTAGCGCTTCCATCACTGTGGCATAATTCGTCCTGACAGCGGGAAGGGCAGTCCCATCTCTGTCTTCCTCACATTCACCTTGGCTATTCTGGTGAATTCATTCTTCAGGAGGAATTTCAGAAACAACTTATCAAGTTCTGAGAAAATGACCATGTGTGTTTTTGGGAGCTGACTGGCTTTGCCACTTTGTCTGTTGAGTGTTGGGACCATGAGCTTCTCCCCCATTGGTGACAGCCTCCTGCCTGTCCATCGGGATGATGTGTGGTCCCTGGGATGGTCCTGCCGGTGTGTGTGGGGTGGAGCTCCAGGGTCCTGAGCATGCGCAGCTGCTGAGAGCAGGGCCTCCCCTGAGGCCTGCTGCCGCATTACTGCTTCTGCTTCTGGTGTGTGACACTCTCAGGTCGGGCTGTTATTAGATGCTCTCACTTGTTCTAATTGTTTTTCAGTAGGTTCCTCTGGGTTTTCTAGGTAAATGGTCATGGCGGCTGCAAACAATCAGAGCCCATTTCTTCCTGTGCAGGGTTCTCTGCTCATCTTCTAAGTGCCCCGGCAGCACTCCCAAGCTGGCTGGGGGTGGAGTGTTCCAGCTGGGGCGAGGATGGCCCCACTATCGCACCATGGGGACAGTGTTTGCCTAGGTTTCTGGGAGGTTCCTTTTGTTGCTGCTAAGCAAATTATGAAAGTTTCCCTCCGTTTCTAACTTATCAGTGGATTTTGAATCATCTTAAATGTCTTTTTTGTATCTACTGACATGATCATATAGGTTTTCTCCTTGAAGTTAGTGTAAAGAGGTACTTTGCTTTTTTTATATAAATCATATTCAATGTTGGTGGTGCAGTGTTGTTTTAATAACTGTGGGATTCCACTTGTGGACAGGTCATTTAGGCTGTGGAGTCATGAAGGAGGCTTCCTGTGACGGTGCTGGTGCCATCCACATCATCGGGGTTTGGTGGGATTAGGCCATTCTTTGGTAATGAGCATAGTAGCTTCCATTTCTTTCCATGCTTTTGGTTTTACTAAGAACCTGACTGTAAAACCGTTAGGGCCTGGGGACTTTCTTGGGAGAAGCGTGTCCTGGACCACTTTACCTCCTTTGGTCCTGCTGACTGACTCTGACTGCCAAGAGTGTAGACATGGGGTCAACAAAAAAGGAAAACCCTGGCCCTCGGAGCTCTCCTCGGCTATCCAGAGGCAGCTCACCCTGGTGGCAAATGGGATGGCATCAGTGTTAAGCCAACTTGGCTTCCCACCCTGTGACCTCATCCTACAGAGTGGGACCCCAGTTTAGCCTTAGGCTCTGTGTGCCCACAGGTCCCCGTCTGAACTAAGGGGTAGTGAGTCCTGGCTAAATGCAGTTTGTTTTCGGGATTTTGCACCATCACCCTGCAGGCCTGGTGCCTGACACACAGCTGGTGTTCTGCACTGCTTCCGAGACCCTCCCTCCCATGGGGGCAGGGGGCAGGGCATATCCTGTGTGCACCACGAACCACTGAGGCCGGCTTCCCATCATACGTGACAGGACCTCCTTTCTCATCCTTGGCTTCCCTGGTTGGATCCCATAGGTCAGCATCCCAGACCTGAGTTCTCCAAAGGGGCCTCCAGCTACCTCAAGAAGGCATGATTGGAGGTGCTGGCCATCCCAGAAACCTGGTGCTTGGGGTCAGAGCCCCTGCCTGCTGGAACTCAGCCAAATGGCTGGCTAACATGACAAGAATTTAAAACTGATGTCAACTAAGCATTTACGTGCCAGATACCATGCTGAATGCCTCCCACTCACGGCCTTGTTACATCTTCACAACTACACCACGGATGGATGGCAACAGGGGATTTGTTTACAGATCAGGAAACTGATCCTCAGAGAGGTGGAATGACTACCATCCCCGGGTTGCCGGTCAGGGACAGAGGGTGGGACTATGCCACTCTCGGCTCATCAGAACCCTTGGTGGCTCCCTGGACACTAGCTAGCATGTTTGGCCCTGAGACGCTACACGAGGAAAGAGGAAAGGCGGCTCCCCCGCCACGAGTGCCTGGAAGGGGGCTCTCTGCATAGATCAGGCTAGATGCCTTGTCCTGAGGGTGATGAGGGCCGGGGAGGGGGACACTTGCCTGAAGCCACCAAGCCCCTGACTTCTTTTGGAATCAGCAATACTTCAGTGTCGCCATCACACAGAAGGTGGAAAGATCGTGGGCGTGGTCTCCAGGGTCCCAGACTTCCTGGGTCAGGCAGAGAGGAGGGAGTAGCATGGGCGCCAATCTGGGATTCTGGGTCATGTGCTCACCCTACCTGACCACCTCAGTGTCTGTGGGGATGGGACACCACTCTCCTGTGTGCCCCAGGTCTCTCAGTGGCACACTTGCTGGCTGGAGCAGATGTCCCAAGCAGACCCTGAAACCTCGGGGAGCAGCTGCTCAGCCACATCCCTCCTACAATGGGCACTTTTCCAGGAGACCCCTGGCCCTTGGCCAGCATGAAAAGTATAAGGTCCCTGTGGGTTTTTGGCTCCCAAGGAACAGAGCAGGAGTTGACCAAGATGCCAAGGGTCTGCAGGCCTCTGCTGACCACAATCTGTTCACTCAAGTGTCTGGTGTCACGGCTTCTCCGTAAGGCGAGGGGCAGCCCAAATTTGTCACCCTCCCTAGGCCACATCTGGGGTGGGGCCTAGGCCCCTGACACCCCTTCCCTCCCCAGTGTCCCCCTGATGTAGGCCAAGGCCCCATCACCTAAGCACTTCAACAGGCCCTGCCAAGCCTAGGTCATGATGCAGGGAGAAGGAACCCAAAATGAGTCAGGGGTCAGAGGCAGCCATGCCTGGGGAGCCAGCAGTGTATTGCGGTTCTGCCTTGAAAAGAGGCTTCTGGCAAAAAATGGATAGAAACAAAGAAACATAGCCCTCAGCCTCTGGCCATGTGGTTCCCCACCTGTCCACACCTCCCCATGGCCCAGCCAGCTTGTGACTAAGGAAAAACATGTAGCCATGCTGATGCAATTAGGAAAATGTGATTTTTCAAGTGCTGCCACATCCCGCGGTTGACCCTGGGATGCAGGACACAGCACACTGGCGTGTTGGGCCCACACCTGAAACTTGCAGCTTCAGCCTGGGATGGCCCTTGAGCAGCTCCTCACAGCTGTAGGAGGGGTGCCAGCACCTGCCTTTTCCTTGTACCTGGGGCAGGGAGCGTTGGATGGGGCCCTGGTTTAGGCTCAGGGAACGTGCCTGCCCTTCCGGCTTGAGGAGGGACGGGAGGGCTTCATAGCACATGTCTGCTTGCGTGGACCTCCTGCTCAAGGAGAGTGGCCCTCCACTCCCAGCCTCTGGGTATAGCCAGTCCCGGGTTTCCAGTACCAGTTGCTGAGTGTGGTCAGCAGATTCCCGCACCTGCCTGGAGGCTGAGCCAGGCTCCGCCACCCTCCTGAGGTACCCCTGCCAGTCTGGCCTTCATCAGGCGATGGGTGGACGGGGTGGAAACTGCTTCACCAATGCCCATTCTGCCTCTCTGAGCAGCCCACGTGGGACCCAGGAGGCCCATGCTGAGCGCACCCACACTGATCACAGCTGACATGCTGCCCTCCTGGGCTCTTGGCTCTTAAAGGAGCCAGGTGAGGGCAAAGCTCAGCCCAGTGGGCAGAGGCTGTGGGGTGAAAGTCCTGCTCCATGCAGCCATCCCACCAAGGGCTCTCTGAGGGGCAGCACCAAGGTGTGGCCTGGGGCTCGGCTCCTTTGGAAGGTCAGGTGATGCCAGAGGACCAGGTGTCCAGGGTGCAGTTTGGAGTCAGGAGCCCTGAGGTCTGACCCAAGTCCTCCACTTGAGCCAATGGCCTGGACCTCTGCTTGCCTGACTGTACCGTGGGGATGAGTGTCCCCAACACATGCAAGGGGTCACTAGGGAGCCTCTGAATCAGAGGGCAGAGGGCTGGGGTGGGAGTCCAGGAACTGGGGAGGCTCTTGGAGCCCCCGCCCCCACCTGCAGCGTGTGGGTGATTGCAGCCGAAACACTTCAGTGTGGGGTTGGGGTCAGGAGAGGTGCAGGAGCCCCTGAAGATGAATGTTGGCCCCAAGGGTATACAGAATACCAAGGACTCTTCCATCTCACCTGGTCTGGCCCCACGCCCTGCTCCACAACTGCCAGTTCCTTTTCACTCGGTGATTGGAGTGAGTGTCTCTGTGAGCCCAAGTCCTGGTGACACTGGGTCCCAGAGGGGTCCTGTCTGCACCCTGGCACTCCCTCTCAGGTTCGGATATGACCTGAGCTGAGTGGAGGCCTTGGATGGTCGTAGGTGCTCTGGACCCTAAAGATGGCTGAGCCTCGGCAGAGACTGTGGGAAGTGGAGCTGGGAGGGTTTGCAGGGCCCTCAGGAGAGCTGGGGTGGTGTCAGTGCTTGCCCCTCAGTGGCTAGTGGGAAACCTCCCCTGTGCCCTGGAGGTGCTTTGGAGTGAGCCTGGCTGCCAGGAAGCCCCGTGGAGGGGGGCTGGCCGGGCGGCGTCCGGGCGTGTGGGTCAGGTGCACGGGGAGCGTGGGGCACGCAGGCGACTCTGCGCAGGCAGGTGGCCGTGGGTGCGGGGCTGCGGGGCGGGCGGGCGCGGGCTGACAGGCACTGGCGTGGCAAGCCGGCACCCGGGTGCCGGGGACGGCGTGCTCCCGGACCACCCCCCAGCCTCAGGATAAGCGACCTGGACACTGAGATGCTGCCCTTGACGCCGTGGTACGGATTCCGAGACCTGCTGCTGGGCCACCAGGCCTTCGCCAGCGAGGACAGGTCGGGCTGCACTCGGAGCTGTCCGCGTCCGTGGTGCTGAAGGCCGCCCACCCGCCCGCCAGCGTCCCCGTGGCTGCGGGGGACGTAGAAGTTTCGGAGGGGTGAGGGAGGCGGTCCGGAGGCGGGGACACGATTCTCCGTGTGGCGGGTCTCCCCAGACCCCGACCCGGGGCCTGGCCTCCCCGAGTCTGCTCCCTGTGCCCGCACCCCGCACGCCGCACTGCTGGTTTGGGGAGTAAGCCAGGGATGGAAGTGCCGGATGACGGGCCCCTCAGTCTGGAGGATGGCTGTCGTCCTCCACACCCGAGCTGTGGTAATTTATTATTAATTGAGAGGTAGTGTTCTTCAAACTAGTGCCGTGGTCACTTACAGAGGGTGACAACAGTCCCTCTCTTCAAATTCTTCTGGGTGGAAAAAGGCAAAATGAACTTGAGCCTTTCCGTAAAGGACCGGCAGAATGAGCCCTTGGGAACGATGCCGAAGGGCCTGGCAGGAAGGTAGGAGAAATGTTGCTTTTCTCTGCTTTTTCCCCAAATAGTTGTCTTGGGTAAACACCCAGCACTTTAGCACTGTCAGCATCCAGGAAGATTATTTTGCGCCAGCAAATGAAGAAGACCAAGGGCCCCCGGAGAGCTGGAGCCTGCGGTGCTTTGGGTCGGAAAGCTTTCCTTGCAGTGTGTCAGGGCGGCGCTGGGGGCTGTTGGTGTCTGCAGGTCTCCTTCCCACCAAGCCCATGACTGGTGAGCGAATCTGCAGTTTTGCTCAACAGTGCAATTACTCAGGTTAGCACATGAAGTATGTGACGTTGGAGACTGTCAGGACACAATTGAGCTCTCAGAGTAATTCACTGCTGAAACGGCAGCTGGGGAAAAATTCATGTTTGTGAATAAGGTCAGTATGTAAGGCCTGCCTAAGGAGGTGCTGAAGCTTGTGGGAAGTGACTTTAAAATCGCCCTGCCTGCTGGAAAGTAATATTCTGCCAGACCGCCACCACATTAGCTTGCAGCCTCCAAGTAGATCGGGGAGGAGAGACTGAGCAGTGTCTTCACCCACTTAGAATCAAGGACGCGAGCCCAGCTGAGAAGCTTTCTGAACGAGATGTTGTTTTGTGTTGTGACACACATGCCAGCACCCTGTTAGCCCACACTGTGCCTGTGTCTGGACCCGCCGCCCCCACATCCCCCATGGAGCTGAGTTTAACTCCCACATGGGCGGAGGTGGACAGAAGGGTCCTGGCATGGCAAACGTGGCCGGGAGCTGATGGGCGCTCCTGTTGTCCTGGAATGGGAGGCTGGGCCAGGGTCTTCACTTAGCCGAATCTGTGGGATCAACGTCTTCCTCATCAGCACCAGCCCCTTGGTGCCTACCTGCCTGGCACTTGGCTAATTCTGGAGAACAGCAGCCCCAGAGATTTTTCCAGTGCTGGGCTGGATCAGTGTCCATCTCCTGAGTGGGCCGGAGGCCTCCAGCTGCCCCACAAATGCCAGTGACTGTGGTGTTGTGACTGGAAAGACATGTCCCTCAGCTTGCAGGTGGCAGAAGTCCTCACCTCCAGCATAGGGCTGTGTGTGTCTGCCTGCAGGGAACTTTCTTGCTCCCAGCGTGGACTGGACGGAATCCCGTGAAGCTCACGCTGCCTACCTGGGGTACAGGAGTGGGCAGCCCCAGGGGACAGGGTGCCTCTCCTCCGATGACTGCCAGTTGCTATCCACAAATGCAAACCGTTTTTTGCCCAGTGGTGGCTCTGCAGTGCCTGTTGAGGGCCAGTGAATCCATCCTGGCCCCACTCTTGAGCCCCTTGTGCCCATGGGTCTCCTGGGGCAGGCAGCGCTGGAGACAGATGAGGTTCTTGGATGTCCGGGGATCACCTGAGGCCCCTGGCTATAAGGACGCGTGGAGGCCCCGGCTGGCCTCTGAGCTGCCACCCCACACTCAGGGGGAAGGGGGAGTGAGAGGACCATTGAGGTTCTAGAGCCTCAGCATTTCTCCCCTCCCTCAGCCCGTCCTCCATACCTGGGCCTGTCACTGACTCACAAAGTGGAGGGTGGCGGCAGGCCTCTTTGTGTCTGCAGAGGGGAGGAGGCCGCTGCCCTGGCGTCATCAGGGAGCAGGCTGTTGGTCTGAAAGCCTGGGCGGTGGCCAGACGGCCAAGGGGTTTGAGCCTGAGGCCTGGCTGTCCTCGCTTTCACCAACTGGCCTCTGTGCCCTCAGCGGGTGCTCAGAGAGCTCACATGGGCTTGCATGTGACCTGGGACATTGCAGCTGAGGTATGGGCAGGGGCCCTGGGGGGCGTCCCGAGGCTGTGGGCCAGTGGGTCAGTGGCTGGGATAAAGCGGCACTGCCAAGGGGGTCTCTGTTTGCCTTCCTCTGCCCCACAAAGGGCTGGCAGACTTCAACACCAGCACAGGGCTGGTTCCCTGCCCCTGCATACAATCCACAGTCCTTCCCCCCCACGCACAGTAGGGGCTCTGCTGCTGGCTCCTGGGCAGCTGTGAGCCTGTGTGGGCTTCCTGCCCCCAGCGGGAGTAAAGCCACAAGCCATGAGTCACCACAGACTTGGGAGAGGGTGGGGCTCAGCCCTCGGCGGACACCTAGTGGCTGCTGTGGGCTCTCTTGGGGGAACCTGGGGGCAGGGTGGGGGACATGTGCGCAGCAGCACAGCTGCCACACGCAAACCTTCCAGGGCAACCGAGGCCCTGTGTTGACTGTCACTGCTGCCTGCTCAGGGCTCTCAGCAGAAGTGCACTGGACCCTCCAAGGCTGGTGTCTTGGGCCCCTGCCCCATTCTGGGACAGCTCACAGCCCTCTGACCTGGAGCTAAGGAGCAGGTCAAGGAAGCCATGACCCTCCCTCATCTAGAGGTGACCCTCCAGGGCACCTGGAAACCTGAGCCTATGGCCTCTCAGTCCCGGGACTGAAGGGACAGCGGTCGGAGCGCCACCTCCAGGCTGTGAATCGTCCTTGTGCGGGGGCTGTGAGGACCCCCATCTCTGCAAAAGGTGCTGATACACAAGAGGGTAGGGCTCTGCTCATTGTAAGTGTCCCTTGGCCTCGTGGCCAGTAGCATGAACACCAGGAGTCAGCACCACCCGCCCCAAGCTCTGAACAGTGACATACAGGAGACCCCAGACCGCCACCAGTGGGCAGAGTTGAAAAATGGCTAGGTTGGGAAGAGCCACAGTTGAGAAGAAAGGGCCTGTCAGGTGGCCACCACCTGACCTACATGCTAAGTGTCAGCTGCTTTCCACAGCTGCCTGCCTGGCCTGGACCCAACCCTGTGGGGTATTCCAAGCCACGGCTGGAGGTGACATCGAGGCCCATGCCCTTCCCCTGTGCCGGGCATCTGGTGGAGGACAGGTGGGGGTGAGAAGTATCCAGGGGCCGAGACTCTGGGGGCCTGGGAGCAGGAAGGACAGGGAGCCCGGGCTCCGGGGGTCAGCATGCATGCAGAAGGGCCCCACTGGGATGTCTGCCTTAGTTCCTCTGATGACAGAGGGTGGGAATTGACCTTTCTCTGGAATTGGGCAACACAAGTATTGTTTCACACAACAAGCCTAGATGCAGGGAGGACAGGCAGATGCACGTTGCCAGGCTCTGCAGGGAGCTGTGAGGACAGACACCGCCCGGCAGCCCCACAGGAGCAGCTGTTGACAGCCTTGGGGACAAGGGCTTATCCAGCAGGGACCCCTGACCTGGGGCGAGTGCGGGGTCTCTGCAGCACGGGTGCCGCTTCCGCTGACCTTCACCCCAGCTGAGCAGAAGCAGACCAGGATTTCCTTGGGAGCAGATATCCAGGGAGCAAGCGAGTTTCCTCCCCGGGGTGGAAACCCACAGGAGGTGGGGGCGCTCTAGGAACAGCCAGCCCTCAGGGCTGCTCCCTCTCCGCAGTCACTGAGCTGGGCTTGGAGGGAGCCAGAGGGTCAGAATCACACCCAGGTGGCCCCTCCTTCCCACGTGGCTCTGTCCCCCTGGTCCATGCCATGCACGCCCTGTCCCCACGCCCCACCTCCCTCCCTCAGCTCCTGCCAGCCTCCCTGGTGTGGTTGGGAGGGTGGCAGGATTCAGGGGTGGTGGGCACTGGGCTCTGCCCCCCATACAGGACCCAGAACCTTCCTGAGGGCCAGAGAGGGCAAGCGCTTGCAGGGTTCTGTCAGCTGTCAGGGGTGCTAGAGAGGACTTGGGGGTTTTAGGCGAGCTGAGGGCTGTGGGGGGCCGTGTTGGCCTCTGGGCACCCTGACCTTCAGCGTGGCATGTGCCTGTGATAGAGAATCATTTTGCACAGAAAGGAACAGGGAGGAGGGAGGGGACAGCAGACCTGGCCCTTTTGCTGAGGGAAATGTTAGGGACAGAGACAGGGAGGGTGAACAGGGTAAGAGTCAGAGGACAATGGTGATCTGGGGGCCTGGGGGCTGAAGAAAGGGGCAGGGTGCTGCTGTGGGGGCGTTTGGTACAGATGGGCAAGGACAGAGGTGTGTCCCCTGCTGTGGCTGGGACCCCACAATGGCCCTGAGCAGAGCCCAGTGGCTGGGCCTTGCTCCTGCCAGTTTCATGCAGACTGCTGGGTCACAGGAAGACTCTGTCAGAGTGACGGGTGACTAGGGAGGCCAGGGTGTGCCAGTGACCTATGCCAAGCAGGATGAATGGGTCTGGCTTTGCCAAGCCCAGGGCCCCTGGGTTCTTCCTGCGCAGAGCAGCTGAGCTCAGGCCGCTGGGGATCTGCCTTCAATTTGCACAGGTGACCAACAGGCAGGCTGGGCTGGCGGCTCTGCCAGGGCCATCATCAGGTTTGGGCCTGTGGGATCCCAGCCCCGCTCTGGCTGGCAGCCTTTGTCCTCTGTAAACCCACAGGCCTCAGAGGACACGGCTGGCTGTGGCAGAGGCCATGGACAAGGCTAGTGGGGTTCAGGCCAGGTTCGGGGGTCTCCTGCTACCTTCAGCTTCATGCAAAATAGGATTGATGTGCCCCCAAAGGGACGTCACAGGCATCCAGACACACACGGATTGAAAAACAAACTCCTCATCTCCCCAAGAGGCCTCTCCTCAGTCCAGAGGAGATACCTGGTGTTCAGGCCCAGCGGGTCCTCCGGGACGCCCCTCCCCACACACAGTCAGTCTTCCTCTGGACTGCTGCCCATGGCCACACCAGCCTCTCCAATGGGCCGACCATGCTCCTAACATTTCCTTCAGTCCAGCCCTAAATCTATGCTCCCTCAGGACCCGATGCTTGTCACCCCTACCCAGGTGACCCGTGGCCTCTGGCCAGGGCATGCCATCTTAGTGGCTCCTGGCTTTAAACCATTAGCACAACAGTGGAGAAGGTGCTGGACATGTGGACACCTGGAGCTGACCCTGGGCACTTCTTGCTGCTTCTTGGCATCCCAGTCCCTCTCAGACAGGCTTTTCTGCCGCCTCCATGACTGAGTCAAGGGAAGGCCTGGCGGTGCCAGGCTGCTGAGTCCGTTTGCTTTAAGGTGTCCAGAGAGATTCAAATTTGTGTTGGGATTTCTCCAGTCACTTCTGGGTCTTGGGCCATTTGCCTTCATCTCCCCAACTCAACCCTTGGGGCTGGGGCCATGCCTTCCTCCCAGCCCATCCTCCCCCAACGTGGGCTCTCCAGGTGCTTGGGTCACCCTCTCGGGAGGCCAGGAGCAGGCAAGATGAGGACAAGGGCACTGGGGGAGGAGAGGGGCAGTGGTGCGGGGGCACAAGATCACCCAAGCGCAGTGGCTCCCAGACTGGCCTGGGTTCGCCATGGTGGGTAAGCCAGGCTCCCGAGCCTGTGTCTGTGCTGGTGGGGTGGGCGTGCTGCTCAGGCCTCTGGGAGGTGGGGGCGTGGCATTTCATGTGCGAGCGTTTGCGTGCTGAGAAATGGGCCCTGGCCTCCCGCGCACACCCAGGGCCACTTGTGGAGCCCCTGAGATTGCAGACCCCTGGGCTCACCCAGCCCAGCAGGTCTTTGCCTCTAAGCCTGCATCCTGGAGAATTGTGTGCATGTCTCAAACTTGAATTCCTCCCATATAAGCACAAAGCAAAACACCACACCCAGTGAGAGGGCACCAGTGTCCTTCCATGTCACAGAACCACGGCCTCGTCTGTCTGGAGTGAGAGTGGGAAGTGACAGCGTTCAGGCTCCGTCTCGCTCAGCGTGGGCTGCATAACACACAGCACAGGGCCAGGCGTCTCAGACACTGACTTCCCACATGCTCCAGGCTGCATGTCTGAGATCACGGTGCTGGTCTGGGGGGATCACCAGGGACCCCCCCAGCACGTCGGGGAGAGCGCAGCCCTGCCCACAGCTTGATTGTGGGCTTCTGGCCTCAGAACTGGGAGAGAATACATTTCTGTTGTTTTAAGGCCCTCAGTTTGTCGCATTTTGTTATGGTGGCCCCAGGATATGGACACCTACCCCACAAGAGTGTGAAAATGGGGTGTGGGGTGGCCTCAAGGAGGTGGAGATGCAGAGATCCAGCACCGGCCCCTTCTATGTCCTCAAGGGTTTCAGCGTGGGGTTGTGGGGAGCTGGTCTGCAGGGTGGCCGCTGCCCGGTTAGGTGGGACCCTCAGCAGGCTACAGGTGGACAGAATCTGGGAGTAACATGGGCTGGTCCTTCTGCTGGGCTGTTTTCCAGGGCAGGTCCTAAATTGATTGAAATTATACACGAAAGCTGAAATGCCGGAAGAGGCCACTCTCCCACCCAGCCACAGAGCCTAGAGTCTGGGAGCTGGTTGCCTCCTGCAGCTGGCTTCTGGGGCAATGAGGTTCAGAGGAGGGGCTGAGGAAGCCTCGCACCCTTCATGGCCTTGACCCTGACAAGAGCTCAGGAAGGCACTGCCCTGAGGAAGGGAGCAAAGCTGCAGTAGCAACACTTTCCTGTGAGCCCCCAGGGCTGCGGTTTTGGGAGATGCTGGAGAGGGAGGCAGAGGAGGAGCTGGGAAGGTTTCTGGGCTGGAGGGCCTAGCCCAGAGCAGGTGTGCCAGGGGAGGTTGAGGGCATGGTTTGGTGGGACGCCCAGCTCCTCTCCACAGCAACGGGGTTGGCAAGGCCAGACCCCAGCCTGGCAAGGCGCCAGCCAGGCCCAGCATCTCAGTACCTTCTGGAAGCTGAGCTATCCACACCCATGTGCCTTGACCAGGGAGGCTCTAATAAAGGCCCTTTCTCTCCCCGGGCCCCCTTCCATCACTCCAAGCCTCAGTGGGCCCCGCAGCAAGTGCCCACCTGGGGGCTTCAGAAGGCAAAGTGAGGTCACCCTTGGTGGGAGAAGAGCTTCTCTCCCCTGGCCCCACCCTGGTGAGCCTCAGAACCTGCAAAGGCCTACCTGCTCCATTCCCCCACCTAGCTGGTTCTGTCTCTCATTCTCTGTCTCTCTGTGTCTCTGCCTCTGTCTCTCCCTCCTCTCTGGTCTCTGTGAAAGCAAAAAACTGTTTTTTCCCATTGTTCCAGGTCACCCTACACAGCGATTGAGCAGTGCCCAAAGGGACCAGGCGGATGGGAGACGGACCCCAGCCTTGTGTCCCCTCCAGAGGGGAGGGTGTCCAAGGACCCCAGCTGTGCCTGGTGGGGACTAAGGGCCTTTGCAGGGGGCAGGGTTTCACATGGCCACCATGCCGGCCCCCCACGCACCCATGAGTGCCCTGCATCGTGGTCAGTGGGATTCAGAGTGGCTCCTCACAGACATGGCCTCAAGACCCCCACCCTGATCCCCGAGACTGACTATATGCTGCCTCACATAGTTGGGGGCTGAGCCCACCCTGACCCCCAGGACCTCAGCCTCTGCCCTTATTTGAGAATAGGGTCTTCACCGGTAATTGAGCAAACGTGTGGTCACTAGCACGGGCCCCATGCCAATACGACTGGTATCCTTTCCAAAAGTGGATCTCGGAGGCAGACAGGCAAGAGGGAAGACGTCCATCCACAAGCCCAGGAGAGAAGCCCAGTACAGACCCTCCCCACAGCTCAGTTGGACCAGCCCTGCTGACACGTTGATGTTGGATGCTGGCCCCAGAACTGTGAGATGACACACTGCAGTTGTTTGGGACACCCAGGCTGGGCACAGTGCTGCAGCTCTTGGAAATTGATACACGTGGCAAAGGGGGGTGGGCATTATAATTAAGGTTACTAATCAGTTGACTTTAAGCTAATCAAACGGTTATCCAAATGGGCCCAAGCCAATCATATGAGCCCTTTGAAAGCAGAGCATTTTCTTCGGCTAGAAGCAGAAGAAGGGACTTGACACCATTGCTAGCCTTAAACATGGAGGAGCCACATGCCAAGGACTGGGACAGCCTTTAGGGACTGAGCAGTGGACAGCCAACAAGAAAGGGGTCCTCAGCCCTATGGCCACCAGGAACTAAATACTTCTGACAACTGGAGTGTATTCTTCCCCAGAGCCCTTCCAAGAGCCCCACCCTGCCAAGACCGACTTCAGCTTTGTGAGATGCCAGGCAGGAAATCTGGCTAAGCCATGCCCAGACCCAGCCTGCAGCAGCGTGAGGTGTTACATGCAGGCTGTGAAGCGTGGTGACTTGTCATGCGGCACTGGGAGCTGAAACACCAGGCCTCTAGTCCTGCAGAATGAGCTGCCAGCCACCAATCTGCACTCCTCTGCCTCCAGTATTCCTCATCCACTGGCTGTTAGGTATGAGGGCCTGAGGGCCAAACTTGAGTGATTTAGGCAAGAGAATGTTCAAGTGCCATTGTAGTCTCCATGGGGCCTCATGCCCAGACTGTCTCCCCTTTGGAGATGGGCAGATGGATGCCAGGGCACACTGGGCAGTCACGCTCTACCCGGCACCCCAAGGGACCCGTCCCCTATGGACATCAGCCACCATCTAAGTAGTGCATTCACCCCTGTGGTGGACCCCAGTGGCGTGCAGGGACCTGCAGACCTGATGAAGTGAAGGGCTCTGAGATGGGGTGACCCTGGCTTGTGTGTGTGGGCCCAGGTCATCACAGGGTGCCCAGAGCAGGGCTACAGGTGGGCCAGAATCAGAGGAAGGGAGGGTGGCCAGGGGAAGGGGCCTGTGCCATGGAAATGGAGATTCTCGAAGCTGGAAGTGCGGGGGTGGCTCTGCCGTGGAGCCCCCTGGGGAAGTGCCTGCACACACGGAGTGCAGGTCTCTAACCTCTACAGCCACCGGGCACCTTCCTGCTGTTGTAAGCCACTAAAAATGTGCTGACTGTTACAGAAGACTCACATGTGTCTCTGTCACCATCTGTCTTGCAAATGAGTTTCAGCTCCAGGCAAGTTCGCTTTAGATTCACTGTGACCAAAGAAATTTAGAGCAAAGGGTTCTTGGAGTGGAAAAGTTATACCCAACTTTCTCTCCAGGTGGCAGGTCAGTCACTAAAATCCCCTTCACTCAGAGTCTGTGTTATCACTGCAGCTTTGCATGCAGCAAGCCGGTGTCTGGCTCTTGGCCTCTCTGAACAGCTGTCCCACACAGCTGTATTCTGGGCCTTTGTCCTCAGCACTGCCACCACCCCGACCTCCACTCCTCTCCCCTGCAGCCTTGCAGCCCTGCCACCCCATCTCCTAGCACTGCGCAAAACTTTTTATATTAACACAATAATGGCTTATTGCCTAATGGTATGGAAGCAGCAGAATAGCAACACACCAGTCACATCATCAGATGGTTTAAGTCCAGCGAGGATCCTCACCATAGGAACCCCACTTTACCGACACCATCCCTTCTGAAGCCCCGTTCTTCCTACTTGGGCCAGTGGGACCTCTCCCAGCTGGGTTCTGTACCCTTTCCTCAATTTCTAGTGTGGAAAAATACACATGACATAAAATTTACCATCTTAATTGTTTTTACATCACAGCTCAAGGACATAAGCACGTTCCCATGTGCAGCATTCCCACATCATCCCCAGAGCCTTCTCCACCTTGTAGAACAGGGACTGTCCCAATTAAACACTCAAGCCCCTTTCCCTCTCCCCACCTCCTACATTCTGTCTTCAAGGACTGACTCCTCTAGGGACCTCCTAGGCCAGCCTGCACCAGATGTGTCCTCTGTCTGGCTTATTTCCCTTGGCACGTCCTCAGGGTCCCCCCCTGCTGGAGCATTTGGGCATTTCCTCCCTGGGTCTGGCTGAGTAGATTACACCCTGGGCATGGACTGCAGTTTGCTCATCCATCATCCACAATGGACACGAGCTCCGCTCCCAAATCCCAGATGCTGTGAGGAGTGTGGTGTGAACGTGGGTGCAGGACCATCTCTTTGAGTCCCTGCCTCGAGTTCTTTGGGTGGATCCCAGATGAGGATGTGCTGGGTCACGTGGTAATTCTGTTTACTCTTGGGGAAACAGAGGCTGTTCTCCACAGCACCTGCACCAGTTTCCATCAACCCTGGGGTACACAGGGGCTCCTTCCTCCCTGAATCCTGGCCAGCACTTGATTTCTGTGTGTCAGAGCAGCCCTCATAAGGCCTAACCAGAGGGAGGCAGTCTCCAGGTGGGCTTGGTTTGCATTTCCTGATCAGTGGTGTGGGCATCTTCCTGTGGGCCTGTTTGCTCTGGCAGCAGCCTGGGGGGGACTTGCTTTGATCTGAGGGACAGCCCAGGTGCCTCACCAGCTGGGGTACGATGGCGATCAGGATGCATTCTTACTCACCTCTCCCGCCATGCGGCCGCGGGGGAGCATTCCCAGGACCCACAGGGGCACCAGTTTGGCTTCAGGGGTGTGGGATCAGGGGAGGTATGGCCCTGCCCAGTGCCTCTCCACAGTTTCCTCTGGACATGATTTTGGGGATTTTGTGATGCTAGACGCACCCCTCTCCCTGCTGGGTTCTGAGACATGCCCCACTCCTTTACACCACGTCCCTGGGTGCGGAGGCTCAGGCGGCATTCTTCAACCTGCCCTCACACCTGTGGGGTTCACCCCGCCAGCACTGCTGTCCTCACCTGCTCCTGGGTCCCTCTCCAGTCCAGCCACCCCAGAGCACCAGGCATTCTCTGGAGTGCCAGGCAGGGATGCTCAGCCAGCGTGGACGTGGTCTGGGAGGCACTGTGAGAATGTCCAAAATGGAGCTGGCTGCCCCCCGCTACTCCTGTGTTCTCCACCAATTCCTTCCCTTGAGTGACTGACCACTCAGTCCCCCAGCAAGCCTGGCTACTTCCAGCCCCGCCTCCTCCCTCTGCCAGCCACAGTCCCTCTCCGGACACAGAAGATGCAGAAGGATGGCCCCACGCCCCCCACGGGTCCTACTGCTCTGGGTGGGGATGAAGCCATGTTCATAGAGTCATAAGGAAAGGGTGGTCATCACCTTTACCTGCCCCCACGTGCTGTGAGGCTTGGGGCTGGAGGCTGTCAGACCCCTGTGGGAGCAGGCAGGGCTTCTACACATTGGGGTCTAGAGCCCATCTGGCCTGCTTGCTGCTCCCTCCTCATGGTATCCGGGACTGGGGGAGGGGGAGGAGGGGGTTGTCTCTCTCCAAAACACAGAAAACATGCCACTTGACTTTCTATGACAAGGGGATGATGGTTTTGAAAACAAATCCAACTCTACATAAGTGATGCAGCAGCTGAAGAGGCCCCCTTGCCCCACCCAGATAGGACCACAGCTAGTAGCTGGCAGGTGTCCTTCTCTGCGCATCAGACGAGAGTGTCTGTTAGATCCCATCAGACGCAGTGTAGGCCAACCTGCCCTTGTCACCTGACTTCCATCAGTGCCTGAAGCCCCTCAAAAACCAGGAATGGGAAAAGATCCCAAATGACAGTGGGCTGGCAGGCCAGACGTGCTGGGCCTCCTGCTGATGCATGGATGCGTAGCCTTTGCCATCCTGCATGCCGAGAGCTTCCTGGGATGGCTCGGGCTGCTGGGGTTGCATGTGGCGCTGCCGGTGCCCGTGGTCGCTTGCTATGCATCTACCTGCGTCAGGACAAGCGCCACCAACAGCAGGTCTTGAAGGCTTCCAGTTGTCTTGTCTCCCTGTTCGGCCACTCAAGGTTGCTGCCCAGGAAGGGCAAACAGTGGCCACTGGCTGCTGACCCTTGTCCCGGGGGGAAGGCCGGGTGCTTTGCGGGTACAAATACCTTATTCCTCTAGGGCAGATACGGGCCAGGAAGAGCAGTGCAAGGAGGTGCACACGTGAGTGTCTGCTGAGTCCGCCACAGGGCTCTACCCCATGTGTCCCTGATCCACGGTGTCCGGGGGGGTGCCTGGCCAGGGGATGGGTGGTCTGAGACCTGCCTTCCTCCCACAAACCTCCTGTAAGCACTGGGCCTTGGTGGTCTACTGGGTCACAGTGGGATGAAGATTCAGAGACAGGTCGGGCAAGTGGGAGCCCCTGGTCTGGCATAGGGTTTGGGGAAGGCAGGAGGGCCTGGAAGCTGTTGAGGCAGCAGAGTGTCAGAGTCTCCTCCACCCGGGTGGCTCCGGGCAGCCAGACTGAGCCTTGAATCTCCCAGTGCCGCACCTGCCAGCTTTTGCCTGGGCGAATAGCCAAGTCATCAGCCTCAGCATCACCTGTGAAATGGAGAGACTGAACAGAACGCTGTATTGTGTGGCCACAAAGAGCCAGTCCAGCCAGCCAGTCCTCAAGCGGCCTTCCTGTGCTCCCCCCGCCAGGCCTCCAGCTCCCAGAAATCCACCTTGTCCCTTGGGCAACTACTTTGCAGACCAGAGACCTGCTGCCCCAGGTGTTCAGGGAGGTAGCAGAGCTGGGCCCTCAGACCACTGGGCACAGACCGTTCTCCAGGATGGCAATGTTTCATCAAAGCAGGGGTCTCATTCCTGGCTTAGGCTGAGACTGGTCTACGGGCATCCATCAGTGATTGTCACATTGAGCTCCCCAACAACTGTGGGTTCTTGGAAATGGGGGAGTGGTAGGACTCTGTTTCCCACCTGACCTGGCGGCAGAACACGCAACCTGCAAGGGCACAGGGGTGGGGCACACACAGCTCTGGTTAGGACATCTGCAGCACCCCAGGGTACCAGGACCACAGGCCAGCTGTAACAGGCCCAAGGCCAGGATCCAGCGCCAGCTCTCCTGTGTCCAGCGGCTCCTACCATTGGCTGTGACTGCACCGCCAGGCCTCCCCTCCTACAGCGATGACAGGCTCCGGGCAGTGCTTGCTTCCGTCAAAGGCTGCTAGCAGCAGCCGGGCCCCGAGACCGTCCGGCGCGGCTTTGCGCGCAGGACGAAGGGTGGGAGCGCGGGCACCGCCTCCCTTCCTCTGACCCCCAGGCCGATCCACTGCGGTGGCAGCGTGGGGAGCGTGGGGCGGGATGCCAAGATGGTCGCGCCTGGCGCCGACCCCGCCACCTCCAGCCCGTGCACTCCCGCAGGATGCCACGGGCCAAGCTGCCACGCTCGCCGTCCGAGGGCAAGGTAGACCCGGGGGGAGCCCCGACCGGAGCCTCGACCTCCGAGGGGCCGCACTGGCTGAGCCCGCTGCTACCGACCAGCAAGTAGGTCTCAAGGCCCAATACAAGCGGGGGAACGAATCCTTACCAAGACCCCTCCCACATACACACTGAATAGAGCGGAGGCACTTGGAGAGGCCTCAGTGAATGGGCGACCTGGAGAAAGTCCCCGGCAATATCATAACCAAATGAGAAAGCCTGTTTATCATCGTCATGGCTCAAGAGGAAAATGAAACAATAGAATTAAACCTGTTTTCACGTGGGTCTAGGGTTGACATTCATACATTCTGCATGGCCATAGCCACGAAATTAAAATGATCCCATTTTGGTAGCATCTCCTGACATCCAGCAGAAATCTTCAGAAATATTTTCTATAGGAATGCATCCTTCAGATACACCAGGATTTCCTAAAAATAAGTTCAGCAAAACATGAGTTCACCATAAAAAGTTAAGCAAGTGAACAAGAAATAAACAACAAACTTAGACTTGTATTGAGGACTATCAGATACTAGCATTATGAGATGCAAGATATACAATAAATAAATATGAAGTGTTTAAGTAAAAGATGGATTTGAAAATGTGAGAGAAAAAAGGGATTACCAATATATGACAAACAGATTTAA
This sequence comes from Smutsia gigantea, assembly GCA_032199065.1. Lineage (NCBI taxonomy): Eukaryota > Metazoa > Chordata > Mammalia > Pholidota > Manidae > Smutsia > Smutsia gigantea. The sequence continues at coordinate 112,990 of JAVSCE010003566.1, forward strand.
TATAGAACCAAATATAACTTTTGGGAAGAAAAATATAATTGCGATTTAAAAAGCAACAGACAGCTTAAACAGTGGATTAGGCATAGTAGAAGAGAGAACTAATGAATTAGAAGGTAAATCTGAAGATGTCACCAGAATGAATAATATCAGAAATGTAAGCAGTTGGAAGATATAAAAGCAAAGTAAAGAGACCTGAAGGACAGAATGAGAGTAGAGAAAATGAGAGGAAATAGTAACACATATGTAAGTAACTTTCCAGAATCAAAGAAAGCATCCTCTCTCAAGAACCAGGCCCCGTGAATCCCAAGCAGGGTAAATATGTATGAAATCCACGCTTAGACACATTGTGTGGAATTGCATCATCCCTAAAACAATTAGATATATTTAGCAGGCCTGACAAAGGTCATCCTCAGAGGGGCGATGACTAGATGAACAGCAGACTTTGGGCAGCAGCAGTAGGAGGCAGAAGACGGTCAGACATCTTTAAAGAACCCACAGAAGATGACTTTGGACTTAGACCTGGGTACACAGGAAATCTCTTTAAAAAATGAGTACTGTGTTTCCAGATAAAGAACAGATTATATAAACAGCAAACACTACTAAGAGAATTCTAAAAGGGTATATTTCAGATAAAAGGAAAGTGGAGATATCCAGGAGAATATCTAGAGTAATTGGCATGTGTGCACATAAATTTAAACAGTATAAAAATAGCAAAATGAACCAACTAAAAATAGGGGCCACAGGTTGCTCTTTCCTTCGGTAGGTTTTCTAACTTTGACATTATAATTTACAAGTTGTAAGAATAAAATATTCAACAAAAAAACCGGTATGCCGGCTGTTTCCTCTATGTATGATCAAGCAAATTGTTACTATTTTTAAAATTATACTGTCTTTTTTAAGGGGTCAAAGGTTCAACATTTAGAGTCCTCATTTGAAGGACATAATAATTAAGTTATAATGATGCCAGCTGCAAAGTTAGGAACTATCCTAGTTTCTAAAAGCCACTGTGAAATGGAAAAGAGAGAAGTTTAATGTGCAGGATATTTGGTTTGTACCATTTTCTAGCACGTGCCTCTTTTTGGAGTCTATGATCCTCTATTTTAAACATCTCTGCATGTATATTAAATTAATAAAAATGTAGACTATTAAGTTTGATGAATGTTAAGCAAAATTTATAGTCCAGTTCCACAAGCAGTTTGGAATGTTATATGCCACCGTAACTCAGGAAAGTTATTTCAAATTTGTCCTAATATATTTACAGAACAGTTACATTCAAGATTTCATTTGACAAATGCAATAGATAACTCCATTTGAGATAAGCAGTGATTTGGCATTAGCAAAGCATTACCTCTTTATTCATCTCTTCTTAACTATCTTTAGACAGTTCTTTGCGGTAGCAGAAACAGTTCCCCTTATTTGGCTGGAACTTGTTAGGCACCCTGTAGAATTCTCTGCTGGGTACCTTTTCTCAAAAGATTGCAAAATGTAAAGGAAGAACCCAAAAACGTGCTTCTCAATTTTTATTACTGAAGGTGTGTGCGTGACTTGCTAGGAGTGGGGAAAGACACAAAGATGACTTTGTACCTCTTACTTAAAAATTACTTTTTCCACTTGATGGTGATGCCTGGAGATATTTTAGGGTGAATACATATTGTATCTAGTGTTATGGGCAGAGACTTTTCTCTAGCATTGTCAATGAAGACCAGGTTAGGCTTTCAGTGCTCTAGTAGCAGCAGTAAGAGGCTCATGAATTTAACAAATAGGACATTGAGAATAGACAGAAAAAATAACCGATGGGTGTAGGGCATCAATGTTCAAGGAATTAAGTGGATACTCTTTCAAATTCCAGACCCTGACCCTTGCAACAGTTATTATTTGGGCTCCTGGACAAGGAAGGAGTGAACAAAGAATGAAGGTGGTCAAAAGATAGAAACTTCCAGTTATAAGGTAAATGAGTGTTGGGTATGTAATGCACAGCATGATGACTATACTTAACTCTGCTATATGGTATATTTGAAAGTTTCTAAGAGCACATCCTAAAAGTTCTCATCACAAGGAAAACTTTTTTTGGAGGGAAGTACATGAGATGATGAATGCTAGTGAAACAAGTGGTTATCATTTTGCACTAAATGGATGTCAACTCATGCTGTACACCTTAAGCTTGTACAGTGCCATATGTCAGTTATATCACAATAAATTTGAAAAAATGTGGGAAAAATGCACACAAATACATACATATACATATATACATCATACGATGGAATATTTTTAGCTTTATAAAAAAGTAAGTTCCAAGAACAACAAATGCTGGCAAGGATGCGGAGAAAGGGGAACCCTCCTACACTGCTGGTGGGAATGTAAGCTCGTTCAACCATTGTGTAAGGCAATATGGAGGTTCCACAAAAACTAAAAATACAAATACCATTTGACAAGGGGAATCCCACTCCTTGGAATTAACCCAAAGAATACAACTTCTAAGATTCAAAAAGACATATGCACCCCTATGTTTATTGCAGCACTTTTGCAATAGCCAAGATATAGAAGCAACCTAAGTGTCCATCAGTAGATGAATGGATAAAAAAGAGGTGGTACATATACACAATGGAATACTACTCAGCCATAAGAAGAAAACAAACCCTACCATTTGCAACAACATGGATGGAGCTGGAAGATACTATGCTCAGTGAAATAAGCCAGGCAGAGAAAGCCAAGTGCCAAATGATTTCCCTCATTTGTGGAGTATAACAACGAAGCAAAATTGAAGGAACAAAATAGTAGCAGACTCAGAGACTCCAAGAACGAACTAATGGTTACCAAAGGGGAAGGGTTGGGGGGGGAGGGAGGGAGAAGGGGAGTGTGGGAGATTATGTTTAGTACACATGGTGTGGGGGATCACTGGGACTGAATTGGGGTATGAGTGGGGACTTGATAATATGGGTAAATGTAATAACCACATTGTTTTTCCATGTGAAACCTTCATAAGAGTGTATTTCAATAACACCTTAATCAAAAAAATAAAATAAAAATAAAAAAAGGAAGTTCCTGGCTCTTATAACAACTTGGATGAACCTGGAGGACCTTACCCTAACTGAAATAAGTCAGACACAGAAATACAAATACTGCATAATCTCACTTATATGTGGAATCTAAAATAGTCAAACTCATAGAATCTGGAGTAAAGTGGCCATTACCTGAGGCTCCAGGGAGGGGGAAATGGAGAGATGTTTGCCAAGGGATCCAAAATTTCACTTATGCAAAATGAATAAGTTCTGCAGATACAATGTATAGAAATGTGACTGTAGTTAACTATTCTCTATTGTATGCTTGAAATTTGCTAAGTGGGTAGATCTTAACTGTTCTCACCACAAATGTTTTAAAAAGTGGAGTGACATTGCCAAGATGGTGACATAGGTTTTTCCTGACCTTGCACCCCCTAGTAGGGACAACCATTCAGGAACGAGACACCACTGAGAGAATCCTGGAACATGGGGGTGAGACTGAAGCACCCCTGCATCACAGAGGCCAAAACAGGCTGTGTTAGAGGGTAAGAGAATTCGCTACATGGTGACCTCATGGCGCCTCCCCCAGGCCAGCACAGCACAGCACCGTGCAGGGAGGTCTTCCCTTGGCCTTTGGTTCCTCCAGTGGGAAGAGAGAACCCGAGAGACAGAAGGAACCTCCCCCCACCCCAAGCATTGAGGTTGCCCTTGGGAGCCCCTGTTCTGACCTTGCACTGCAGGGATTGCAGGATCTGTGGAACCGAGCTGCTGGGAATCTGACTGTGATGGAGAAGGGGGCTAGGCTTGCAGCAGCTGGCCGACTGCATTCATATCAGTGGTGCCCAACTAGTAATCCCACCTGGTGGCTTTGCTTATCTGCAGAGCCAAGTTGGGGGCACACTGTGACCAGGAAACTTGTTGGGGAGCAAATCTGCCTGATTTGGATCCCCAAAGGAGTTTTGCCTGCTCTAGAGTCCCATGGTTGCCCAATGTCCAGGGTGGAGTCACAGCCCCACTGCCATAGAGAGTGTCTTCTGCCCCATTTTATCAGAAGGACTGGTAACAGCTCCTGGAAGCTCTGTAGCTCAGCAGTGTTCCAGTCAAGAGGCAGTGGGCAGAGTTAATTGCCCCCAGAGATAAGCCAGTACTGTGCATGGAATCTTCCCATCCTCTGCACAGGCAGGGGGGTTGATAGAGACAGCTGAGGGTAGCTCCCAGCCCTCCAAACCAGAGAGCCTGTTTGGGAAATTGAGAGTAGCCTGGAGCATCTCCTCCCCCTCCCACACAGGCAAGGAGGCTGAGACCTACTCCCACAGGCTGTGGAGTGTCTTCTGGTCCCATCTGACCAGAAGGGCTGGCAGAAACACCTGAAACCTACTTGGTTCAGCAGCACTCATGCTGAAGAAAGGGCAAGTGGAGCTGGTAGTTTGCAGCTCAAAGCCAGTGGCCTTGTTTGGCCAAGGGAACTTAGGGTGCAGGTCAGCTTTTGAGTTAAGACAACAAAAAGTTTTACTGGTCATAGAGCTGCTGCTTCCACTGTGCCCAGGCAGGGAATCTTAATTTGTAGCCCCACTCATTGCTTAATACAGCCTTCAGCTTGTCCAAGCAGGGACCCAGACTAAAGCACACACACTTCCATAGCCCATTCAACAGTCCTCCATACAGTGGTATGGACAGAACAGCCCATGGTGCTCCTCTTCTGCAGAGCAGACCAGGGGCATCACCTGACCAGGGCTATTCAGTGCACACTCAGGCCTGATTCAGGCCCCCAAACAATTAGCTGTATATGCCCGGGGCCCTGGTCTTCTGCCTTGCTGGGGTAGGGAGGCTAATTCATAGACCCATCTCAAACTGAATATAGTACCCAGTCCCAATCATTTAGTCAACCTGACCAGAGGGTTGAGGCACCTGCAGAGCCCATCCCATAGAGTCACTGGGCAAGGAATCATGGCCACAGCCCTATATAGCCATTTTCAACCAGTGGCATACCTCCCCATCCCTGCCCTCCCAGCATGAATAGTTAGTTGCCTTGCCCCAAAATAGACGATAATAGCAGGCCGCACTATCCAAAAGACACTACCAGCAGACACACTCAGAAGTGCACACTGACCTGAGTTGTGAAGAACTGCCTCTACCAAAGAATCCTGTAAAGCCTGGAAGAGGAGCCCCATCACCCAGATGTGCAGATACCCACGGAATTCATCAAGAATCACAAAAAATCAGGAAAACATAACACTAGCAAAGAAAAGAATGAAACTGCAATGATTGACTGTAAAGAAATGGTGATCTGCGAACTGTCAAAGAATGCAAAATAATCCTCTTAAGGAAGTTTAGTGAACTATTAGAAAACAGACCACTAAGCAAAATAAGGAAAATAATGCATAAACAAAGCATGAAGGTTGACAGGGAAAAAGCAACCATTTAAAAAGAAACCAAAGAAACCCTAGAGTTGAAAAATACAGTAACTGAACTGAAGATATAAAATAGAAAGATGTAAAAATAGACTTGACCATGCAGAAGAAATAACCAGTGACCTGGAAGATAGGACATTGGAAATTACCCAGTCAGAGGATCAGAAAGAAAAAAAAATGAAAAAAACTAAAGCAAGCCTATGGGAGTTATAGTCCACAATGAAAAGAAACAGTATTTACATTATGGGAATTCCAGGAGAAGAAAGAGACAGGGACAGGAAGTATATTTAAAGCAATAAAGGCTAAAAACTTACTGAACCTGTGGAAAGAAATCCATGAGGCCCAAAGGACTGACATTGTTTGAAATTGAATAGGCTACACTGAGATACATTATAATTACATTGTCAAAAGCCAAAGACAAAAGAACTTTAAAGAGCATTAGGAGAAAGCGAAGTTACACAAAAGGGAATACCCATAAGATTACTAGAAGATTTCTCAACAGAAACTCTTGGCCAGAAAGAATGGGATGAGTGATTCAAATTACTGAAAGAAAATAACTATCAACCAAGAATTCTATATTTGGTGACTTTGCTCTTCAGAAACAAAGGACGGATGAAGACTTATGGCACAGATGAAAGCTGAGGGAGTCCGTTACCAACAGACCCATCTTACAAGAATCTAAAAGGAGCTCCTTGAGTCGAAGTTAAACAATGCTAGTTAACATCATAAGAACACAAAAAAATGTAACTCTCATTAGGAATGATACATAGTCATAGTTAGATTCTGCACCAGGGCAATAGTGGTACATGACTCAAAACTCTAGTTTAAAAGTTCAAAAAATGAATGTAGCAAAAATACAGGAAAACTGGAAAATTCACAAACACGTGGAAATCAAATAACTCTCAAGAATAACCAATGGATCAAAGAAGAAATTAAAGAGATAAAAACATAAAAGCAGTTCTGAGAGGGACGTTCATAGAACAAATGCTTATACTAAGAACCAAGGGAGATCCCAAGAGCAACCTAACTCTATACCTTAATGAACTAGAAAAAAAGGACCAAATTGATCCCAAAGTCAGCTGAAGAAATAAAATAATTATTAGAGCAGAAATAGAGAACAGAAAAGCAATAGAGAAGATTAACCAAACTTAAGAGTTAGTTCTTTAGAAAGAAACAAAATTGACAGTCCTTTAGCTAGACAAACCAAGGAAAAAAGAAAAGACCCAAATCAATAAAATTATAAATGAAGAGAGAAACATTACAACGGGTACCAGAGAAATTCAAAGCATCATAAAAGGTTATTACAAACAACTGGACAACAAACTGGGCAACATACAAGAAGTGAAAAAATTCTTAAAAACATACAACTTAACCAAGATTCAGGAAGAAATAGAAAATTTGAAGAGGTCAATTACTGGTAAGGTGATTGAATCAGTAATTTAAAATCTCCCAATGAAGAAAACCCAGGACCAGATGGCTTCACTTAGGAATTTTACTGAACAATTGAAGAAAGACTAAGACCAATCCTTCTCCAACCATTCCAAAAAATCTGAGAAGCAGGAACACTCCCAAACTGTATAAAGCCGGCATTATCCTGATACCAAAACCAAAAAAGGACACTACTGGAAAAAAGGCCATATCCCTGATGAATATAAATGCAAAAATTCTCAATAAAATACTAGCAAACGAAAATTAGCAGCACATTAAACGGGTCTTTCACGATGGTTAAGTGGGATTTATCCCTGAGATGCAAGGGTGGTTCAAAATATGTACATGAATCAGTGTGATACATCACATTAATAGAATGAAAGAAAAGAATAATGGTCATCTCAATATATGCAGAAGAAGCATTCAACAAAATTCAACGTCCATTCATGATAAAAACTCTTAACTTAGTTATTGAAAGAACATATGTCAACAAAATGAAAGTGATACATGACAAGCTAATGTACTCAATAATGAAAGGATGAAAGATTTCCCTCTAAAAACAGGAACAAGACAAGGTTGCACACTCCCAACATTCCTGTTCAACATGACACCAG
>JAVSCE010003567.1:0-27836 GCA_032199065.1 Smutsia gigantea
CCCCTCTGTCTCTCGAATCTCCGCTGCACTGCACAATGTGGGTCAGCGCTCCCCGCGCAGATCACCGGGGCTGGCTACTTCACAGGGTGTTCTTTCACTCCCTCCCGGCTCTGAATCCTCTCGTCCCGCCGGTGCGCTGGGGTGCGGGAGGGCTCGGGTCCCGCCGGGTCACGGCTCCGTATCTTACCCGCCTCTTGGGGTGCCGAGTCCTCTCGGGTGTAGCTGCATGCTGTGCGCTTTCCTGTGTATTCTCGTCTCTCTTTTAGGAATAGATGTATTTTCTGTGTTTTCGTAGATAAATATAGTGTTGGTAGATTTCTGCCGCCCTGCTCAGACCGCCATCTTCCCGGAAGTTGTATACAGTGTATTTTCTACTTGCAAAATTTCTAAAGTAATGCTTATAAGTACAAAACAATAAAACCAAAAAACATTGTGATAATTATGTGTCTGATACTGATAGAAATTTTCACATATTTACAATGAAAATAAGTTATGTGAAAAAGAAAAATGTAAGATATAAAACCAATAGAATATTGGATAGAAACACTAAGTAAAATGACAATTATCAGGATTTTGAGGGATGAAAGTCTAAACAGCTGCTTTATCTGCTAATCTGTATATCTTTGACTGTGGTTGGCAGTTGAAAGTTCAGAGTATGGACCTACCCAATTCGGTATACTAATAAGCTGACTTATAATGGAGTTATACTGTAGTTGGATAACATCACCCTATCACCTCTTATTTCTGCTTAGATAGAGAGTGGTTCTCAGCAATTATCACAAGGGAAAGAACAATGTAAAACTGTCACAAGAAAACTTGATAGTTTTTCAGATCTTTTTAATTTTTGTGACATTGGAACATATTTTAATAAACAATTTTGAAATAATTTTAGATTTATAGAACAATTTCAGAGATAATACAGAGAGTTCTTGTATACCTTTCATCCCATTTTCTCTATTCTTAACATCATACACTGCCTTGGTGCATTTTGCAAAATTGAGAAACTGGCAATTGTATGATGCTGTTAACTAAACTCAAGATTCTGTTTGGATTTCATCAGGTTTTTTTTTTTATCAATGTCTTATTTATTTTCATAAATCCAATTCAGAATACCACACTGCATTTAGTGTTCTGTGTTTCTCTCAGTGTGATTGAGCTCTTAAAGTTTAATGAATTTTTAAATGGGAAAGACAAGTGAATCCAATATTTCTATTTCCTCACTTACCATTTGCAATTGTATCAGTACATTAAAACTTGCTTTTTCAAAGTTTAACTTTAGTAATCTAGATCCATTTTTTTGTTCTGTATTGTGTGATATGTTTTATTCAATGCCTTTTATTCTGGATATTAGCGGGAATGTTTAATGCAGGACCCTTTTCCCCCAGGGTTACATTATATACTCAGTAAACGCTCTCATGTGAATTAATGCTATTATTGACATATTGAATGTCAGAAAGTAAATGCAGTGTGAGATTTAAGAGTCCCACACATTGATGAACAAATCACTCCAGGGCTCTTTATTCTTTTAATTTTCATTAAAAAAATTTTTTAAAATAATTTTTGATTTATAGAACAATTTCAGAGATAATACAGAGAGTATTTTTTTCTTCATACACTGTTTTATTTTATTCATAAGATATTTTCTTTTTTTCCTTTTGCAGGATTTCTTTTGAGGTAGTGAGGATTATGGGCATTGGAGATGTATTTTCCCTGTATGTCATTATTAACAAAAACTGGTAAACTAATGGTTATTTGAATTTACTGATCTTTTAAAACATTTAAAAGTGTATAAGTAGGACTTCCGGGAAGATGGCGGTGTGAGCAAGGTGGTAGAAATCTCCTCCCAAAACTATATAAATCTATGAAAACACAGCAAATACAACTATTCCTAAAAAAGGAATCGGAGAACACAGGAAAGTGCACAGCATGCAGCCACACCTGGGAGGACTCAGCACCTTGCGAAGCGGGTAAGATACAGAGCTGCGACCCGGTGGCACCCGAACACTCACCCAGCCCAGCGCGCCGGTGGGAGGAGAGGATTTGGAGCTGGGAGGGAGTAGAAGAGCAGGTCCGTGAAATAACCAGCCATGGTGGTCTGTGCCGGGAGCACCAGGAGCGCAGACACACATCACATGGTGCATCAGACATTGGAGAGGCAGAAGGTGCAGGTTTTGAGCTGAGAAGGTGCCGGGACCATGCAGCCAGAGCCCAGGGACAAGAGAAAAGGGCACGCCATTTTTAGCATTCTTGGAGAGGTGGGGGGCCCAGCGAGGGAACACCATTGACCCGGCGGGCTCAGCCACGCAGGCTGGAAATCCTGGGGTACTTTGGTCCCCTGCGCTAGTGACAGAGAGAAGGGAGCAACCACACTGGAACTTTATACAGAAAACAATAGTGTCCCATTCATTCTTGCCCTGCCAGACCTACAAAAAAGAAAAGTGGCATGGCTGCGGCTGCGAATTACTGGTGCAACAGCAACACCTACAGCACGCTTAGAGAATCCACTCCAGGTGGGCTTTTTTTTTTTTTTTTTGCTCGTTCGTGTTATTTCTTGCTTTTTTTTTGCTCGTCTGTTTTATTTCTTGCCCTTTTTTTTTCTTTTATCACCTTCCTTTTCTTTCATTTCTTTCTTCTTTCTCTCTTTTCTTTCTCTTTTTTCTTTTTTTGGCTTGCTTGTTTTTTTTGGTGGTCCGTTTTTTTTCTATTCTTTTCTTTTTAAACCTTAAAGAGCCCAGCTGACATATGTGGCACCTACCAGTGACCACTCCTGTCAACATGACTAGACAGAAGAATATGATACAGGCAAAGATCAATAAGATCCAGAGCCCTCTGAGATGGAATCTGAAGGGTTGGAAATGCAGCAACTTCCTGAAAAAGAATTCAAAATAAAAGTCATAACCATGCTTATGGAACTACAGAGAAATATGAAAGAGCTAAGGGAGGAAGTGAGGGAAGTCAGGAAAGATAATGCAGAAATGAGACAAGCCATTTACAGACTCAGCAGCAGACTGGACGAGATGCAAGGCACTGTTAATGCAATAGAAATCAGAACAGGAACACAGAGCAGCTGAGGCAGAAAGAGATAAAAGGATCTCTAGGAATGAAAGAATATTAAGAGAACTATGTGACAAATGCAAAAGGAACAATATTTGCATTATAGGAGTACCAGAGGAAGAAGAGAGATAAAAAGGGATAGAAGTGTCTTTGAAGAAATAATTGCTGAAAACTTCCCCATTCTGGGGAAGGAAATAGTCTCGCAGTCCATGGAAGCCCACAGATCTCCTAACACAAGGGACCCCAGGAACACAACACCAAGGCACATAATAATTAAAATGGCAAGATCAAATATAAGGACAGAGTATTAAAGGCAGCTAGAGAAAGAAAAAGATCACCTTCAAAGGAAAATCCATCAGAGTAACATCAGACTTCTCAACAGAAACCTTACAGGCTAGAAGAGAATGGCATGATATATTTAACGCAATGAAACAGAAGGGCTTCGAACAAAGAATACTGTATCCAGAACGAGTATCATTTAAATATTATGGTGGGATTAAACAATGTCCAGACAAGCAAAAGCTGAGAGAATTTTCCTCCCATAAACCACCTCTACAGGGCATCTTAAAGGAACTGCTCTAGAGGGAAGCACTCCTAAGGCTAAAAAGCTGTCACCAGAGAAAATAAAATCATAGCAAAGAAAGCAGACCACCCAAAACTAACTAAAGGCAAGGAATAAAACACCTAGTATATAAAGAATGGAGGAGGAAGAATAAGAAGGGAGAGAAATAAAGAAACATCAGACAGTGTTTAAAATAACTTAACAAGAAAGTTAAGTTATGTTGTTAGATAGTAAAGAAGCAACCCTTGAATGTTTGGTAACCACGAATCTAAAGACAGCAATGGAAATAAGTACATATCTTTCGATAATCACCCTAAACATAAATGAATTGAATGCAACAATCAAAAGACACAGAGCAGCGGAATGGATAAAAATGCAAGACCCATCTATATGCTGCCTGCAGGAAACTCACCTAAAACGCAAAGATATCCCCGATTAAAAGTGAAGGGATGGAAAAAGATATTTCATGCAAATAAAAAGGAGAAAAAAGCAGGTGTTGCAGTACTTGTATCAGACAAAACAGACTTCAAACAAAGAAAGTAGCAAGAGATAAAGAAGGACATAACATAATGATAAAGGGGTCAATACAACAAGAGGATATAACCATTTTAAATATATATGCACCCAACACAGGGGCGCCGGCATTTGTGAAACAAATACTAACAGAATTAAAGGAGGAAAAGACAGCAATGCATTCATCTGAGGTGACTTCAACACACCACTCACTCCAAAGGACAGATCAAGCAGAAAGAAAATAAGTAAAGACACAGAGGCACTGAACAACACACTAGAGCATATGGACCTAGACATCTACAGAACTGTACATCCAAAAGCAACAGGATACACATTCTTCTCAACTGCACATGGAATATTTTCCAGAATAGACCACATACTAGGCCACAAAATGAACCTCAGTAAAATCAAAAATATTGAAATTCTACCAACAAACTTCTCGGATCATAAAGGTATTAAACTAGAATTAAACTTTAGAAAGAAAACAAAAAGGCTCACAAATACATGGAGACTTAACAACATTCTCCTAATTAATCAATGGGTCAATGACCAAATCAAAACAGAAATCAAAGCGTATATGGAGACAAATGACAACAACACAAAGCCACAGCTTCTATGGGACGCACCAAAGGCAGTTCTAAGAGGAAAGTATATTGCAATCCAGGCCTATCTAAAGAAAGAAGAACATTCCCAAATGAATAGCCTAAAGACACAATAACTGAAATTGGAAAAAGAACAACAAATGAGACCGAAAATCACCAGAAGGAGGGACATAATAAAGATCAGAGAAGAAATAAATAAAATTGAGAGGAACAAAAGAATAGAAAAAATCAATGAAACCAAGAGCTGTTTCTTTGAAAAATAAACAAAATAGATAAACCCCTAGCCAGACTCATTAAGACAAAAAGAGTATGTACACACATAAGCAGAATCAGAAATGAGAAAGGAAAAATCACGAAGGATCCCACAGAAATACAAAGAATTATAAGACACTAATATGAGAATCTATATGTTAACAAGCTGGAAAACCGAGAAGAAATGGACAACTTTTTAGAAAAATACAACCTTCCAAAACTGAAAAAACAAGAAACAAAAACTAAACAGACCAATGACCAGCAACGAAATTGAAGAGATAATCCAAAAACTACCCAAGAACAAAATCCCCGGACAAGATGGATTCACCTCTGAGTTCTACCAGACATATAGAGAAGAAATAACACCCATTCTCCTTAAAGTTTTCCAAAAAATAGAAGAGGAGGGAATAATTCCAAACTCATTCTGTGAAGCCAGCATCACTCTAATACCAAAACCAGGCAAAGACATCACCAAAAAAGAAAATTATAGACCAATATCCCTGATGAACGTGCATGCAAAAATACTCAACAAAATATTAGCAAACCGAATTCAAAAATACATCAAGAGGATCATACACCATGATCAAGTGGGATTCATCCCAGGGATGCAAGGATGGTACAACATTCGAAAATCCATCAGCATCATCCACCACATCAATAAAAAGAAGAACAAAAACCACATGATCATCTCCATAGATGCTGAAAAAGCATTTGACAAAATTCAACGTCCATTCATGATTAAAATTCTCAAGAAAATGGGTATAGAGGGCAAGTACCTCAACATCATAAAGGCCATATATGACAAACCCACAGCTCGCATCATACTTAATGGCGAGAAGCTGAAAGCTTTTCATCTAAGATCGGGAACAAGACAGGGATGCCCACTCTCTCCACTGTTATTCAACATAGTATTGGAGATCCTAGCCACGGCAATCAGACAAAACAAAGACATACAAGGCACCCAGATTGGTAAAGAAGAAGTCAAATTGTGACTATTTCCAGATGACATGACATTGTACATAAAAACCCTAAACACTCCCCTCCAAAACTACTAGAACTAATATCTGAATTCAGCAAAGTTGCAGGATACTAAATTAACACACAGAAATCTGTTGCTTTCCTATACACTAACAATAAACTAACAGAAAGAGAATTCAGAAAAACAATTCCATTCACAATTGCATCAAAAAGAATAAAATACCTAGGAATAAACCTAACAAAGGAAGTGAAAGACCTGTACTCTGAAAACTACAAGACACTCCTAAGAGAAATTAAAGAGGACACTAACAAATGGAAATGCATCCCATGCTCTTGGCTAGGAAGAATAAATATTGTCAAAATGGCTATACTACTCAATCTACAGATTCAATGCAATCCCTATCAAACTACCAAGAGCTTTCTTCAATGAACTGGAACAAATAATTCTAAAATTCATATGGCACCACGAAAGACCCCGAATAGCCAAAGCAATCCGGAGAAAGAGGAATGAAACAGGGGGAATTACACTCCCTGACTTCAAGCTCTCCTACAAAGCCACAGTAATCAAGACAATTTGGTATTGGCACAAAAACAGACCCACAGATCAGTGGAATAGAATAGAAAATCCAAACATCAACCCAAACACATACAGTCAACTAATATTTGATAAGGGAGCCTTGGATATACATTAGGGAGATGACAGCCTCTTCAGCAGCTGATGTTGGAAAAACTGGACAGCTACATGTGAGAGAATGAAATTGGACTACTGTCTAACCCCATACACAAAGGTAAACTCAAGGTGGATCATAGACCTGAATGTAAGTCATGAAACTATAAAACTCTTAGAAAAAAGTATAGGCAAAAAGCTCTTGGACATAAACATGATCGACTTCTTCATGAACATATCTCCCTGAGCAAGGGAAACAAAAGCAAAAATGAACAAGTGGGACTATATCAAGCTGAAAAGCTTCTGTACAGCAAAGGACACCATCAGTAGAACAAAAAGACTTCCTACAGTATGGGAGAATATAGTCATAAATGACGTATCCGATAAGGGGTTGACATCCAAAATATATAAAGAACTCACGCACCTCAACAAACAAAAAGCAAACAATCCAATTAAGAAATGGGCAGAGGACATGAATAGACACTTCTCAAAAGAAGAAATTCAGATGGCCAACAGGCACATGAAAAGATGCTCCACATCGCTAATCATCAGAGAAATGCAGATTAAAACCACAATGAGATATCACCTGACACCAGTGAGGATGGCCAACATCCAAAACACAAACAACAACAAATGTTGGCAAGGATGTGGAGAAAAGGGAACCCTCCTACACTGCTGGTGGGACAGCAAATTAGTTCAACCATTGTGGAAAGCAGTATGGAGGTACCTCAAAAAACTCAAAATAGAAATACCGTTTGACCCAGGAATTCCACTCCTTAGAATTTACCCTAAGAATGCAGCAGCCCTGTTTGAAAAAGACAGATGTACCTCTATGTTTGTTGCAGCACTATTTACAATATCCAAGAAATGGAAGCAACCTAAGTGTCCATCAGTAGATGAATGGATAAAGAAGATGTGGTACATATACACAATGGAATATTATTCAGCCGTAAGAATAAAACAAATCCTACCATTTGCAACAACGTGGATGGTGCTAGAGGGTATTTTGCTCAGTGAAATAAGCCAAGCTGAAAAAGACAAGTACCAAATGATTTCACTCATACGTGGAACATAAGAACTAAAAAAAAAAAAACTGAAGGAACAAAACAGCAGGAGACTCACAGAAGCCAAGAATGGACTAATAGTTACCAAAGGGAAAGGGACTGGGGAGATTGGGTGGGAAGGGAGGGGCAAGAGGGAAAAAGGGACATTACGATTAGCAAATGTAATGTTGGCGGGGCACAGGGAGGGCTGTACAACCCAGAGAGGACAAGTAGTGACTCTATGTCATCTCACGGCGCTGATGGACAGTGACTGTAATGGGGTTGGGTGTGGGGGAACCTGGTGAAGGGGGTAGTGTTATCACCATAATATTACTCATTTAGTTGTAGATTAATGATATCAAAATAAACTTATTTAAAAAAAAAGAGTGCCTGGGTTTGAATCCATCCTCTACTACATGCTGGTTGTATAACCTTGGGCAAGGATTTTAATCTTTCCCTAATCCGTAAATTGGGGATGATAATACCTATCTTATTCTGCTTTTTGAAGATTAGGGAAGTTAAAATATATAAAATGTTCTAAAAAGTGAAAAAAAAGTGTATAAGTAGCATACCTCCATACAGCGTTAATATAGGTGGTGATTCTTCTGGTGCTATTGAGTAAGCAATTTTTTTTGTTTCCTTGTATTTTCCGCTTACTGAGTTTTAAGCGACATATATCAAGGCATAAGCATCAAAAAAACAATTAATAATCAAGTAGTATCTAGATCTAACCCCATCATACTTTTCTTGACTTCAGTTAACACTTTTATGGAGAACTTAAAAGTTTCTTTTTAAGATGAAAGTTGTGAGTTAGTTTGACCTTTCATGTTTTAAATTTAAATCATTATTACATATTTGCATTGAGATCAAGATAATTTATTTCCTTCAAATACCTTAATATAATATCACATATTTTTGTATTAGCATAATGGTTTCTAATCCAAATTACTCTTTTTTAAGTCATTCTATACTCTAGTATAAATAAGCATTTCAACTAAGTTCTACTTTCAATACTGATCATGCCCATCCACATTAAATATTAGTAGAGAATTTGATCAAGGGTGAGTAGAGATTATTAATTCCCTCTTTAGTTGATTGTATTGGCTGTACCAGTCTGGTTTCATATATTACATTGTGGCATAAATCAGAATTCTACTATTTTGATTTTTATTTACTGAACACAGGATATCCAGCATGACTATCACACTATGCAATATTGTTTCACAAAATGACCATTTTTTTCCAGGATAACATAATATGGATTTAAAGGAACTAGATCCAAAATCTTCTGAAAGATGATGGAATTCCAGACAAAACAGGATTTATATCTATATTACTTTGTATATCCAGCTGAGGCACCAGAATGGCACACCATAGAAACTAACACCATATGCAAAGGTAAACTTTATTACTTAATACAGCCTAAAAATAAAGCTTTGCAAGATCTGCAGGGGAACAGTTACAACTTTGAGTGGAGGAGCTTGAAGAACAACCTAGTTTTCAGTGAACCCTAAAAAAACAATGACAAAAATCTTAGACCTTTAAGTGACCATCTAGAAATTAACAATAATAGTATTACTTCAGAAGTAGATAACAGATTTCAGAATGTATACATATTAGCAATAATATCCAATATAAAATCCAAAATTAATGGGCATGCAGGGAAATGTCATCTATTTTCCATAGGGAAAATGTACCCAACACTGAGATGGTTTTGATGTTTTAGTTAGGAGATAGAGCTTTAAAGTAATTATTATAAATATGGTTGAGGGTATAAGCAAAACATGATCATAATGAGTGAATAGATAGGCAATCTTAAACTAACAAAAGAAGAAAATGGAAATTTTAGAACCAGAACTATAGAATATGAGAAATAAAATATCACAGGACATTTTAGGAGAAATACTGAATAAGACTGAAAGAAAACCAATAGAAATTTCCAGACTTGAAAAACAGAGAACACAATTTGAATTACAATAAGTGATCCCAGTAATCTGAAGAATATTAAATGGTCTAACAGTAACTGGTTTTTCAGAAGGAGACTTGAATGAGAAAGGGCCAGATATAAAATATTTGAAAAATTATACCGGTTGATTTCCAAATTTGAATAGATACAATGAAGGGGAAAAGAAAACAGGATTTGTGGCAAATTCATCAAATGAGTATTTTAGAAATTCTTTTTTCGGGGAATAACTTATGAAAAACGTTTGTCTCGATTTCCATTTTCGTTTCACCACTTATGGTGTGATATTTGGCACATTTCCTGATGATCTCTGAAAAAAAAGTAAAGAAAAGAAAATGCTTACAGTCTCATTGTCTCATATTTATGAGATTATAAAATACTTGTGATTACTAATTACCAAGTTTTTCTCCCATGGGTAATTTCAGACAGTCTTTACAAGATTTTACATCTTTTTGGTCTGACTTATTTTTATGTGTGTATTTTCTTTGTTTTTCAGCTTATTTTAATATAAAAACTGAAAAAGCACCTACTATAGGGCTTCAGTGTGTGGCAAATAAAGTATAGAATAAATGTGGCTGGATAGTTAATTTAAATGGAAATTAACTGTTTAAAACAACTGTTTAGGAGGCAAAGAGAAGGTCAAGTTGGTAATATCCTGGAAAAAATTGGAGTACACTTATCAAGAAATGCTTCATGAAATAACTATACAAATGGATATGTATACAGTGTTCTTGAGGAGGAAGTGCCAATTTCATGTGAAAATCAATTCTCTTAGATTACCTGTAAAGTTTATGTGTTCTGAGTTAAAATTTTAAAAGACCAATTGTAAAATTTAAATGAAACTAATAAATAATATTAAAAAGCCATGACAATTCATAAGGGAGACAATGAAATGTACAGAAGTATAGTAATGAGAAAAGTGTGCCACTGAGACATAAATATAAAGACATAGAAAAATAACATGGTAGATAGTCAAAATATAGAACCAACATACAGGAATTAAGGGTATGTGAAAGTGTTACTTCATTCAGATCAGTGGGAAAGTATGAACTGTACCATGACTACTGTAAGCAACTGGATAGATATTTAGAAGTGTGATTAGATCTATTATAAACCTTGCACAAAGTAAGTTCCAGCTTGACTTTAGACTTAAACATTAAGAAAAACCCCAAAACAGTAAATGTCAGATTATTATAACACTATCTTGGAAGAGTGAATCAAAAAAGAGAACAACAAAAAAATCCAGAAGGATGAAATGGAAAATGAAAGCAGGAAAGAAGACTTAAACACAAATATATCATTAATAAAATTCAGTGAGCAAGTACATACTGCATGCTGTCTTAGAGATACATCCTATAAATATAATATACACACAGGGTAAAAGTAAAAGAATGGAGATTATATCCTAAGCAAATATTAAGCATAATAAAGCTGGCCTGAGTATATTAATAACAGTAAAAGAAGATTTTCCTACAAGAGATATTACCAGAGACAGAGAGGGATATTTGGTAGTAATACAATGGTCAATACGTCAGGATGATAGAATAATAAAAATTTGTGTGTACCTTATGACAGGTCTTTAAAACATCTAAAAGCAAATCTTACAGACCTAAGGTAGAAATTTAAAGAAATGTATTAACAAAGCTGGAGATTCTAATGCATCTCTCTCATTAATTGATAGAACTACAGAAAAAGCAATTAATATATAGATTAGAAAAATAAATGTCAACCAAACTGAATTAGTGGAAATCTACCAAACCCTATACCAAACATCTCAATGTTTATTTGTTGCACATAGAATATTCAAGAAAACAGACCATAAATGAGACTTAAAATAAATGTCAACAAATGTAAAATAGTTGCTATCTTACAAACTATGATCTCTGTAACATGTAAAATAGGAATTAATATAAATAAAATATTAAGAAAATTAAAAATTGAAAATAAAACCACACTATCATCACTCACATTGTTCAAAGAAGAAATCAGAAGATATCTTTTTATAAAAATTAAAAATAAATTAATTTAATTTAAAAATCAGCAACAAAAAAGCTTTCAAATTGAATTGTACCACAAAAACATGTTTTGTTGGTTATTATGTTGAAGTTTATAAGGAAATTTAGAGACACAATTGCCTATATTACAAAAATAGAAATATTTAAAATTTTGTAAGTTTTCATTTTTGAAAGTAGAAAATGAAGAAATTATACCCAAAGTAATAAAAAAGATGTGGTGGAGATAAAGAGCAAAAATCACTAAAATGGAAAAATATAAACAATGGAAGAAATTTAAAAAGCCAAAGTTTCATTCTTAGAAAATAATAATAAGGTTGATGACTCCTTTAAAAGGTTGATGAAAAAAGCAGCACACAAATTATGAAAATATATGGATGAATAAATGGAAAACTCTAGAGTTCCTATAGATATTAAAAGTAAAACAAGGGCATACAGAGCAAGATGGTAGAATAGGAGGTCTCCCATTCATATTCTACCACAGAAACATAATTTGGCAGTCATCCATGGACAAAATTTTACTTGTAGGGTTTGGAATCCAGGTAGAATTTTCAAAATGCCAGTGGAGACCAAGGCCTAGAAAGGATATCTGGAAAAGTCAGATCTATATCCAGGTGCCAGCCTGGCCACCTGTAATCCTGGTTACAAACCCAGTTTTCTTTTCAACTTGATTACAGGCACCCTTGGCCTTGGTCCTGCCATGATCACCATTTGCCAAGAGTCCCAGGAAGAATCATAACGGTTTGCCCCTCATGCCAGCCTGAAGACCTTGGTCCAACTAAGGATTTTAAAGTGGCCCTGAAACCCAGTTCCAGCTCCTCCCAGCCATGGTCTGGGAGGTAGTCTTGACCCTTCATGGATCCACTGGAAGTCATGTCTGTCTGCCCCTGGAGGCTGGCCTTTCAGACCCCCTGCTAACAAGCCTGCCAACCTCAGACCACACTGCAGACACAGAATTATTAACATGACACAGTTAACCTCCACTTAACTATGATCCTGGAGGAAATCGCATCAGCCAATTAGAGATCTTTATCTGCCAAAACCATTTTGTAAAAAATGAAAGTGGTATTTGTTCCTTCAAATGCCCAAACAATGCAAAGCTACAGAGGTCATGTAGAATTAGGCAAAAGTGCCAATACCAAAAAAAATCTAGTGAAACTGGAATATCCAAAGAAATGGTATCTATAAATTATCTGATGAGAAAAAAACCAATATAATCATCTTAAGGTAGATCAATGAGGTATAAGAAAACATGGATAGGCCACTAAACAAAATCAGAAAAAACTGCATAAATGAAATGAGAAATGAATAAAGATGTAGAACAATAACAAAGAATCATAAATCCATAGAGCTAAAAAAATAATTAAACAGCTTTGACAGCAGACCTGATCATTCAGAAGAAAGAATCAGAAAATGCAAAGACAAGTCATTTGAACTTAGAGAAATAAAAAAGAGAAGAGTGAAGAAAGCATACTGGATATATAGGACATTATCAAAAGAAAGACTATATATATTCCAGGAGTCCAAAATGAAGCAGATAAAAAAGGGGCAAAAAAGCATATTTAAAGAAATAATAGATGAAAACTTCTCAAATCTTGGGGGGATATAAACATCCAGACTCATGAAGCTCAAAAGACCCCAAGGAAGATCAAGCCAAAGATTAGCCATGACACATTATAATCAAATTCTTGAAAGTCAAGACAAAGAATTAGGAGAGCAGCAGGACAAAATGATTTATAACATACAAGGGAACCCTCATAAAGGTATTAGTGGATTTATCAGTTGAAACCTTGCAGGTAAGGAGGTAGTATGATGATATATTAAAAGTGCTAAGAGACAAAGCAACAACAAAATCAAGCATGCAAAACACAGCAGAGGTGTCATATGAAGGAAAGATAATTTCAAGCCCCAAAATATCTGAGGGTATCTACCACTAGACCTGTCTTACAGGAAATCCTAAAGAAAGTTCTTCATGTTGAAAAGTAAGTCACTGTATCATGATACATGGTTCAATTAATCACTAAGTTACAACACCTGTAAATAGATATGCACCAAAAATCAAAGCACCTGAATATATAATGCAAATAAGAACAGACCAAAAGCAGGAAATAGCAACATAATAGATTTCAAAACCCCACTTTCAACAAGGACAGAACATCCAGACAGAAAATCAATAAGGAAACTTTAAATTTGAAAAAAAGTATATAACAAATGGACCTAAAGATGTATACATAACATTCTATCCAACAGCTACAGAACACCCATTTTTCTCAAGCAGGCATAGAACTTCTCCAAGATAGACTGATCATATGCTAGGTCACAAAACAAGTATTAACAAAATTGAGGAGACTGAAGTAATATTAACTTCCTTTTCTGAACTTTTGTTGCCTTTCCTTTTGGTGTGAAATAAAAAAATCATTGTGAACACCAATGTCAAGGAGTTTATCCCCCATATTTTCTTGTAGTAGTTTTATGGTTTCAGATCTTATGTTCAAGTCTTTAATCCATTTTGAGTTGATTTTTTGAGAATGATGTAAGATAGAGCTCCAGTTTCATTCATTTGCATGTGGCTGTCCAGTTTTCCTGGCACCATTTATTGATGAAACTATTTTTTCTCCATTATATATTCTTGGCCTCATTGTCATAAATTAATTATCCATATATGCACTGGTTTATGTCTGGGGTCTCTATGTTTCACTGTTTTATGTTAGTTTTGTGACAATACCATATTGTTTTGATTTTATAGCTTTATACTTTGAATGCAGAAATTGTGATGCCTCCAACATTGTTCTTTTTTCTTAAGATTGCTTTGTCCATTTGGAGTCTTTTGTGGTTATATTAATTTTAGGATTCTTTTTTCTATTTCTGTGAAAAATATGACTGGAGTTAAGAGGGATTGCATAGATTTATAAATTTCTTTGGGTAGTGTCGACAATTTAACAATATTAATTCTTCCAATCCGTAAGTACATATTACGTTTACATTTATTTGTGTCTTTTTCAATTTCTTTTATCAAGGTCTTATATTTTTCAGTGTACAGGTCTTTTACATCCCTGGTTAAATTTATTCTTATGTATTTTATTCTTTCTAATATAATTATAAATGAGAATTTCTCTTAATTCCTCTTCATTGTTTGTGTTTAGAAACAGACAATTTTTGTATGTGGATTTTGTATCCAAAAACTTTACTGAATTAGTTCAAACACTTTTGGTGACATCTGCAGGATTTTCTGATTGCTATATTTTATATGATGTCATCTGTGAATAGAGAAAGATTTACTTCTTCCTTTACAATTTAGAAGTCTTATATTTCTTCGTCTTACCTTACTGCTATGGCTAGGATTTCCAGTACCCTATATTGAATAAAAGTGGTGAAAGTGGGCATTATTGTCTTCCTCCCAATCTCAAAAAGGAAAATATTTCAGCTTTCACTATTGAGTATGATGTTAGATATTGGATTGTCAATTATGGCAATTATTATGTTGTGCTACATTCCCTCAATACCTGGTGTGTTGTTAAGTTTTTATGATGAATAAATAATGAATCTTGGCAAATGATTTTCTGCATCTGTTGAGAAGATCATATGATTTTAATGCTTTATGTCGTTACAGTAGTATATAACACTGATATTCATATTTGAACCTGGAAATTAAATCCCACTTGATCATGTTGTTTGATTATTTTAATTTTTTGCTGAACTTGGTTTGCTATTTTTTTAGGGTTTTTGCATCTATGTTCTTCAGGAATATTGGCTTGTAATTTGCTTTTCTTGTAGTATTCTTGTCTAGTTTTGGTATCACAGTTATTCTGGCCTCAAAAAATAAGTTCAGAAATGTTCCATCTTCATTTATCCTCAGGAAAAGTTTGACAAGGATTGGAATTTACTGTTTTGTTTGATAAAACTCACTAGTGCAGTCATCTAGTCCGAGGTTTTTTGTTGGAAGATTTTTCATTACAGATTCAATGACTTTAGTAGCAATTAATATATTCATTGTTGATATTTTTTCATGATTCACTCTTGGTAGATTTTGTTTCTAGTAATTTATCCATTTCATCTAGGTTATTCAATTTTGGAGCCTACAATTGTTTCAAGTAGGCTCTTATGATTCTTTGTATTTGTGTAGTATCAGATACATCTCTTCTCCTCTTTCATTTCTAATTTTATTTATTTGTGTCCTCTCTTTTTTGGGTCATAAGTCTAGCTAAAGATCTTTTTTTTTTCCTGGAAACTAGTACTTAGCTTAATTGATCTTCTCTATTTTATTTTTAGTTTTGCTTTCATTTATTTCTGTTTCTTCTTGTTCTTTTTGGTACATATTCCTCTCTTAATTTACTTGACTCATTCTATCAGTTTCTATGCATTAAATAAAACAGCCACTTCCTCCAGTCTTGGTGGAGTGGTTTCTTGCAGGAGATGAGCCTTATTGTTCAGCCTGGCCCTAGACCGTGGTTGCTTCACAACACTTTGTGATTGTCCAAGCTGCCTTCTTTGTTTTTATTGCCTTCTAGTACTTGAGGACATGGCAAGACCTGTTACTGGCACAAAAGGGAAGACCTCAGTGAGAACCTGGGTGCAGACTGATTGGAAGTCAGACCTTCAGGTAGTAGCTTTGAAAACACACAAATGTACCTCTTTCATGGAAAGACTGGGAGCTGGGCATTTTTGTCAGCTCCCTTGCCAGTGATCTTTGGGGGGATAGGTGGTTAAGAACTGTTTCTTTGTTGCCTGAAATCCTGTGGGTCTGTAAACGTAAGTTCTTCTGGTTACCAGAGCCAGGATATCAAGGCGTATGTTCCCTGGGTGGCAACCATAAAAGCTGGGGCACCAGACATGTGTACAAGCTCCTTCCATGGAGTTATTGATGATTTGCTATAATTGGTGGCTAGAGGGATAATGCCGAGGTGTCATCTATTAGCTCCCCAGTCTCTGGGGAGGATCATGGTATTTCTTAGATTGCTACTAAATTTAAAGCCTGACCTTCAGGCAGCAAGCTTTTAAGGTATAGGAGTGTGCCTGTTTCAGGAAGATATTGGGAGATGGGTGTTTCTGTCTGTTCCCTCTGTGGTGAGCCCTGGTGAGATAGCTATTGTGGGTTCTTGCAAAACCTGTTTGTTTGCTAGTCTTGTAGGTATCATGGAAACAAGCCCTGTTGAATTTCAGGACAATGTATTTTGGGGGACCATCTTTCAAATGGATACCTTAGAAGTTGGGGTATTAGATGTCTGGTCCATACCATTCATGCCTCAGGGAACAACTATGCCAGGGCTGAGGTTTATGGCAAAAGTGTGTCTCAGCCTTTGCTGCGCTACCCGCTTTTATGTAGGTTTTTAAATTATTCACCAGATGTGTAGCAGTCAGTTGACTAATTTCGGGAGGTCTTTCAGGAGGAATTGTTCCATGCATAGGTGTACATTCAATGTGCTCATTAGAAGGTGGTGAATTCAGGAGACTTCTATATTACCATCTGGGACTTGAAGTCTTACTCTTTGTAATCTTTATTTTTCCTGAAATATAGATGTATATGTATTCAAAATAATTTCTAGTCATAAAATATTGCAGATTAAGTACAGTTTTTACTTTATTTAATGTTATGTAATGAAATCCTAAAAAATTCCACAATTAGAATACATATCTATTTTTCTGACATATTTAATTTTATAAATATTTTTAGCTTCAGAAGATAAAACATTCTCATTAAAGTTATCAATGTAATCAACTTATAATTAATATTAACCATTATTTATCTATTTGATATTTGATGGCTAGAAAATTTTAACAAAATTAAAAGCCTTCACAATCATTATTGCAACATTTTCCGCTTGTTACAATCAGTAAAATTTATATTTCAACTTACAGATTACTAAATATATGCAGAGATTTTAAATATTACATCTAGAATAAGTATCTATAATTGGATGCATTTTCATGATAATATAAATCCAAATGATGTATTTATATCATTGCTGTTCATAGTCTCAGTATGATTTTAACCCCACGCAATCACAGTCTGTTCAACATATACACATTTAATATTGTCAGAAAAAGTATTGAAGTCATACTTGCAAACATTGAAACTAAAACCAAAGCCAAATAGAAAATTTGAGCTAAAAACAGGCTAAAACTAAATTTTGGCACTATATTATTTATTATATTTCAACTTATAGGGGCCTAGGGAAAATGGAAATTTTGTGGCCAGGATTCTCACCTGATATTAATATCGCCCATTGTATACATACAGGAGGTTGTTTGCATGCCTGTTGTCAGTAGGCAGTTTACTGCTGAGAGAGCTCCACCCAGGGTGAACTGTCAGTCACAGAAGTATTGCCTTGGGGAGAGGTGAAAAGGAAACACACAAGCTCCTGGAAATAATGGTATGAGGCATCTGACAGTCACCAGAGAGACCTGCCAACAGTTCCACTTCATGCTAGGAAGCAGAGAGAGAATCAACAGAGCTTGGTGTTGGGAAGGAGGAGGAAGTGGAGAGGGAAGGCATGGAGCCTGATGTCGGGGAGCAGGAGGAGCAGAGATGGAGCCATCTGCAGAGGCATTGCCTGGGGAGCAGAGACTAGAGTCAGGGCCAGAGATTGTGATGGGCAGATGGGAGTATGGCTCTTGAATTGCTGCCATGAGAATAAAGCTCAGTATGAGCCCTTTTTACCCCCAACATTCCATTGCCTTTATTCAGTCTCACCGATTAATAGTGAACTTTCTCAAAGCAGAGAATTCCCTCCTCCTGGGACAACAAGGGGAAACTAGTGTACAAAAAATAGGGATATAGGGCACGATCGCTTTTATATATATATATGTAGAATTATGTATGTTTTCAAATGTAAAATAAAAATTAAAAATAGAATGCAAACATATTTTTATTTAGATATCATTCTTTGCTTAATTCCACAGTACCGTATCTGTAAAAACAATACTCAAGTTTAAGAATCTGATCCTGTTTAACATTTCTGTTTGACATCTTTTCAGGAATTTATTAGGATAAAAACATTCTAGAGATTCAGCCTTGTATGTCAAGACTATAAATATATATATATGAGACAATAAATGATGAAATGAAACTTTTATCCTAAAATTCACTCTAATGACAAATGCCTCATACAGTAAACAAAAAATAAAAAAAATAAGATTTACATTCCAATAGCTAAACTCTTATCTCATATTGTTGGTATTATTGAATTACTTTTGTCCTTTGAGTTCTGATCTATTTTAATTAATTCATTCATTTGTACTTTTAAACATTTACAAAGTACATATCATAACCACAGCTCTGTATGATGCTTAGTATTTATTCATACCAATTGTTCTTGCCCTCACAAAGCTACAGAAACCTTCATATATTGTCCTGTTTTATCACATAATATTTACATTCTCTAAACCATCTCATGTTCTTTATGAAATGAGAAGTTATATGTATATAATATCAATCACACAAAGTAGATTGTGGTTATAACATAGAGAAGAGCTGGGAAAGTTATCTTCCTAGTATAATCAATATGCCTAATCAACAGAGCATTTGGCTAAAGTAGAAACTTTAAGGCAGGTGAGGATGAGATCATAAATACTTACAGTGATTGCTGGAAAATAAGTTGATTGCCTCTTCAAACATTTTGGTGCTCAATTTCTTGCCAAAATGTGGTTCTACTAAAAAAAAGTGTTCCTTTCATTCTCTTCTTCACACAGACATTAGCATGACAATTGACACAAAAGATGAAACCACAAGGTTTTAAAGTAAGAAGAAATATTACAGGCAATCTCATCCCAATTCCCTCATTGTACATCTGAGGATACAGATTATTTATTATACACATAACTTGTTGCTGGGCTGAGATTATAAATCAAGCTTCATGATTCTCATTACAGGGCCCAAGCACATCTCTTAAATTTTTTTTAGCCAAATAACTCTGAGAATCACTGTAATATAAATAAGTATTTTAAAAATACTTCTGGGTCACAGGCTATTTCAGTATGACAAAAAATATGGACTCTCTCTAGGCAAAAGTCACATATATTCATAAACAGGAAGCTCTGTATAAAATGTTATGAGTTAAGAGACTCTAAAACCTAGTTATGGACTCTCACAGATTCTGATATAAATCCTTGGACTAAATGCTCATTTTATATGGGTTTTCCAGATGACCTTAAACAAAACAGTGAGTGAAATATTCAAGATGGAGGCCTGAGAGGTGAGACAGAGAACTCCTCCCAAAACCATAGATGGTGAGAAAATATAGTTAATACAACTAAACGTAAAATAGCAATAGGAAAGAAAGCTACACCAGAATGCATACAGACCTCATGAACAGAGCAGACATCATGAAAGAGGGCACCAGCTCCGGTCTCCAATGACCCAGAATATCACTCTAGGGGCTGAGCAGCCCCAGAGACTGGAACTACTGGGAACTCGAGGGCACCACATAGAAATATGAAACATCAAAAGAACATGGTTCAGACAAAAATCTCACAATCCCCAGAAAAAGGACCAAATGAAACTGAACTCACCAACCTTCCTGAAAGAGAGTTCAAAATAAAAATTATAAACGTGCTTATGGAGGTACAGAAAAATATTCAAGAACACAGGAACGAATTTAAGATGGAGATTCAATTAAGAAATTCCATATCTTAAATGAGACATACAACGGAGGGATTTAAATACAGATTAGATGTAGTAGAAGAGAAGGTAAATAGAACCAAAATTAGAGAAGAGGAATACAAAAAAGCTGAAGCACAGAGAGAAAAAAGAATCTCTAAGAATGAAAGAATATTGAAAGAAGAGTGTGACCAATTCAAATGGAACAATATTCACATAATAGGGGTACCAGAAGAAGAAAAGAGATAGAAAGGGATAGAAAGTGTCATTGAGGAGGTAATTACTGAAAACTTCCCCAATCTAGAAAAGGAGATAGTCTCTGAAGCCATAGAGGTACACAGATCTCCCACACAAGGGACCCAAGGAAGAAATCAAGACATACATAATTAAAATGGCAAAGGTAAAAGAAAAAGACAGTCTTTTAAAAGCAGCTAGAGATAGGAAAAAGATCACACACCAAGAAAAACCCATCAGGATATCATCAGATTTCTCAACAGAAACCTTACAGGCCAGAAGGCAGTGGCATGATATATTTAATGCAATGAAGAAGAAGGGCCTTGAACCAAGAATACTCTACCCAGTAAGTTTATCATTTAAATTTGAAGGAGGAATTAAACAATTTTCTGGTAAGCAAAAGCTGAAAGAATTTACCTCGAACAAACAAACTCTACAGTGTATTTTGGAGGGACTCCTATAGATGGAAGTATTCCTAAGGCTAAACAGATGTCAAAGGAAAGACAGAGAGTACAGAATATGATTCATAACATAAAGAATGGAGGCGGAAGAAAAAGGAGGAAAAAAAGAATCTTTAGGTTGTATTTGTAACAGCATACGAAGTGAGTTAAATTAGATTGTTAGATAGGGAATTACCCTTGAACCCTTGGTAAACACGAATCTAAAGCCTGCAGTGCCAATAAGTACATACATATCAATAATCACCCTAAATGTAAATGGACTGAATGCACCAATCAAAAGACAGAGTCACTGAATGGATAAAAAAGCAATACACATCTATATGCTCCCTACAAGAGACTCACATCAAACCAAAAGACATACACAGACTGAAAGTAAAGGGATGGAAAAAGATATTTCATGCAAATAATAGTGAGAAAAAAGCAGGACTTGCAGTACTTGTAGCAGACAAAGTAAACTTCAAAACAAAGTCACAAGAGACAAAGAAGGACATTACATAATGGTAAAAGGGTAAATCCAACAATAAGTTATAAACATTATTAATACCTATGTGCCCAACACAGGAGCACCTACATATGTGAAACAAATAGTAACAGAATTAAGAGGAGAAATAGAATGAAATGCATTCATTCTAGGAGACTTCAACACTCCACTCGCTCCGAAGGACAGATCAATCAGACAGAAAATAAGTAAGGACATAGAGGCACTGAAAAACACACTAGAACAGATGGACCTAACAGACACCTACAGAACTCTACACACAAAAGCAGCAGAACGCACATTATTTTCAAGTGCACATGGAACATTTTCAAGAATAGATCACATACTGGGCCACAAATAGAGCCTCAGTAAATTAAAAAAGACTGAAATTGTACCAACCAGTTTCTCAGACCACAAAGGCATGAAACTAGAAATAAATTATGCAAAGAACATGAAAAATCCCACAAAAACATGGAGGCTTAATAACGTGCTCCTAAATAACCAATGGATCAATTACCAAATAAAAGCAGAGATCAAGCAATATATGGAGACAAATGACAACAATAATTCAACACTGCAAAATCTGTGGGATGCAGTGAAAGCCATGCTAAGAGGAAAGTATATTGCAATACAGGCCTATCTCAGGAAAGAATAATAATCCCATATGAGCAGTTTAAACTCACAATGAACGAAACTAGAAAAGGAAGAATAAATTAGGCCCAATGTCAGTAGAAGAAGGGACATAATAAAGATTAGAGCAAAAATAAATAAAGTTGAGAATCAATGAAAGCAAGACCTGGTTCTTTGAGAAAATAAACAAAATAGATAAACCCCTACCCAGATGTATGAAGAAAAAAAGAGAGCCTACTCACATAAACAGAATCAGAAATGGAAAAGAAAAATGATGATGGACACCACAGAAATACAAATTATTATTAGAGACTATTATGAAAAATTATATGATAATAAATTGGATAACCTAGAAGAAATGGACAAATTTCCAGAAAAATACAACTTTCCAAGGCTGACTCTGGAGAAACAGAAAATCTGAATAGACCAATTACCAGCAAAGAAATTGAATTGGTAATCAAAAAGTACCAAAGAACAAAACTCCTGTACCAGATGGTTTCACTGCTGAATTTTATCAAACATTTAGTGAAGACCTAATAACAATCCTCTTTAAAGTTTTCCAAAGAGTAGAAGAGGGGGGAGTACTCCCAAACTCATTCTATGAGGCCAGCATCATTCTAATACCAAAACCAGGCAAATACACCACAAAAAAAGAAAATTATAGATAAATATCCCTGATGAACATAGATGCAAAAGTACACAACAAAATATTAGCAAACTGAATTAAAAAATACATCAAAAAGATCATCCATCATGATGAACTGGGATTCATGCCAGGAATGCAAGGATGGTACAACATTCGAAAATCCATCAATATCATTGACTACATCAACAAAAGAAGGACAAAAACCACATGATCAACTCCATAGATGCTGAAAAAGCATTCAAGAAAATTCAACATCCATTCATGATAAAACTCTCAACAAAATGGGTATAGAGGGCCAGTACCTTACCATAACAAACACCATATATGACAAACCCACAGGCAGAGTTATACTTAACAGCGAGAAGCTGAAAGCATTTCCTTTAAGATCTGGAACAAGCCATCAATGCCCACTCTCACCACTTTTATTCAACAGAGTTCAAGTGGTCCTAACCATGGCAATCAGACAACACAAAGAAATAGAAGGCATCCAGATTGGTAATGAAGAAGTCAAACTGTCCCTGTTTGCAGATGACATGATACTGTACATAAAAAATCCCTAAAGAACCACTCCAAAACTACTAGACCTAATATCTGAATTCAGTAAAGTAGCGGGATACAAAATTAATACACAGAAATCTGTTGCATTCCTATACACTATTGATGACCAAGCAGAAAGAGAAAGCAGGAAAACAATTCGATTCACAACTGCATCAAAAAGAATAAAATACCAAGGAATAAACCTAAACAAGGAAGTGAAAGACATATACTCTGAAAACTACAAGACACTCATGAAAGCAATTATAGAAGATACCAATAAATGTAAACACATCCCATGCTCATGGATAGGAAGAATTAATATTGTCAAAATGGCCATCCTGCCTAAAGCAATCTATAGATTCAATGCAATCCCTTTCAAAATACCAACAGCATTCTTCAATGAACTAGAGCAAATAGTTCTAAAATTCATATGGAACCACAAAGGACCCCGAATAGCCAAAGCAATCTTGAGAAGGAAGAATGAAGCAGGGAGAATTTTGCTCCCTGACTTCAAGCTCATGACAAAGCCACAGTAATCAAGACAATTTGTTACTGGCACAAGAACAGACCCATATATCAATGAAACAGTCTAGAGAGACCAGATATAAACACAAGCATATATGGTGATGTAATGTATAATACAGGAGCCATGGATATACCATGGGGAAATGATAGCTACTTCAACAGCTGGTGTTGGCAAAACTGTGCATGTAACTGTAAGAGAATGAAACTAGATCATTGTCTAACCCTGTACAAAAATGTAAACTCAAAATGGATTAAAGATCTGAATGTAAGTCATGAAACCATAAAATTCTTAGAAAAAAACATAGGCAAAAATCTCTTGGACAGATATATGAGCAACTTCTTCATGAACATATCTCCCTGGGCAATGGAAACAAAAGCAAAAATGAACAAGTGGGACTATATCAAACTAAAAAGCTTCTGTAAGGAGAACAAAATGACATCCTACAGTATGGGAGTATATATTCATAAATGACATATCTGATAAGGGGTTAATTTCCAAAATATATAAAGAGCTCAAGGACCTCAACAAACAAAAAGCAAATAGGCCAATTAAAAAATGGGTAGAGGAACTGAACAGACACTTCCCCAAACAAGAAATTCAGATGGCCAACAGGCACATGAAAAGATGCTCCACATCGCTAATCATCAGAGAAATGCAAATTAAAACCTCACACCAGTTAGGATGGCCACGATCCAAAAGAAAGACAAACAACCACAAATGTTGGCGAGGAGGTGGAGAAAGGGGAACCCTGTTACACTGCTGGTGGGAATGTAAATTAGGTCAACCATTGTGGAAAGCAGTATGGAGGTTCCTCAAAAACTCAAAATAGAAATACCATTTGACCCAGGATTCCACTCCTAGGAATTTACTCTAAGAATGCAGCAGCCATGTTTGAAGAAGACATATGCACCCCTATGTTTATTGCAGCACTATTTACAATAGCCAAGAAATACAAGCAACCTGAGTGTCCATCAGTAGATGAATGGATAAAGAAGAGGTGGTACATATACACAATGGAATGTTATTCAGCGATAAGAAGAAAACAAATCCTACCATTTGTAACAACATGGATGGAGCTCAAGGATATTATGCTCAGTGACATAAGCCAGGCAGAGAAAGACAAGTATCAAATGATTTCACTCATCTGTGGAGTATAAGAATGAAGAAAAAATTGAAGGAACAAAACAGTAGCAGACTCACAGAACCCAAGAATGGACTAACATTTACCATAGGAAAAGAGACGGGGGAAGATGAGTGGGAAGGGAGGTATAAGGGGAAAACAGGGGTATTACAATTAGTACACATAATGTAGCAGGGGGTGGGGCTTATTGGGAGCCAGTATAACACAGAGAAGACATGTAGTGGTTCTACAGCATCTTACTATGCTGATGAACAGTGACTGTAATGGTGTATGTGGTGGGGACTTGATAATAAGGGGAATCTAGTCACCATAATGTTGCTCATGGAATTGTACATTAATAACACCAATTTAAAAAAACTAAAAAAAAAACTGAAACAAACACTTGTAAGTGGAAAAACAAAGGGAAATAGAAGGTCAAACATCAAGTTGAAAGCTATTTGACGTACAAGAATACTTGAATTTCAGACTCAGTTTCAGGGATCCTGTAAGGCCACTGCTGGAGAGTGGAAGGGTACTCATCAATATGTTTCTGTTTTTCCCAAGTTGACAACTCTCAGTTTATAGGTAATTACAGAAATAATAAAATAAAATAAAGGATGTTAGGAGCAAATTCCTATGATTCCCAGTAATTAACCTCTGATTTTGGCCTGACTTTTGTATCAAACATGAACTAAATGTTTGATTAGCAAATACAAAAAAATTGAAATATATAACTAAAACCGACCTACGAAATCCCTCTAGTCCTTTATTTGGACATCCTTGCTTTGTTCTAGATCTTAAATGATAATCTATTTTTACCACTGAATATGATGTTAGCTGTGGGCTTATATATGGCTTTAAATGTATTCAGAAAAATCCTTTGTATACGTAATTTGTTGAGTTTTTTTTATTATGAAAGCAATTGTCAGTTTTGTCAAATGCTGTTCTTACATCTGTTATGGTCATATGAATTTTATCTTCCATTCTGTTATTGTAGCATATCACATTGATTAATATGCATATGTTAATATTCCTTACATCCCAGGATAATTTGCACTCAGCCATGAAATATGATCCCTTTAGTGTGCTACTTATTTTATATTGCTAATATTTTGTTGAGAATTTTCCATACTCATCAGATATATTGGCCTATAACTTTCTTTGGTGCTATTGAGACAGGGACCATGGGCTTAGAGTAGGGTGGGGGCGTCTGGAAAAGAGAAGGCAACATAATCCATTGTGAGATTTGCTTTGGCCTACTGGGGGCCCAGTTCATTTTTCTAACTTTACCCAAGTGCTGCTCTTCTTCTTCCAGCCCTAAACAAATGATTTGTTGCAACTTAGGGAATGTATCAAACAAGCCTAAAACAACATAGTAAAAACAGGAAGGATTCCATCTTAAAACCCAATTAGTTAAAAAATATTCTTAACAAACGAAGAATAACTCATCCCACCTTGGGAGCAAAGCAGGCAGTCTTGAGTGATATGCTCCCAGACCAGGAAGCTGCTATCCTGGGAGGAAATCAGAGCAGTAAAATTCTTGTAAATAACCAGTAAGGCTAATAAGAAACTTAATGTTTCTTCAAAGGTATTTGGGACCACTTAGGAGGTGTACATCCCTATTCCTTTGTCTCTCAACTGCTTATAAAACCCCTAGACAATGCACCACCCTGGGCCTTCTTGTCCCCTCCTGGCCTGAGCCAGGAGCTCTGTCCTCTTGCTTTCTCTCTAAATAAAAGCCTCTGCCTTGCTCTCCTACCTTCACTGTTTGCAAAGTTCATTCTTTGGCTCCTTGAACAAAAATCCCAGTATCACTCTTTTTCTGGTTTTGGTATCAGAGTGATACTGGTCTGATATAAAGAGCTCAAAAATGATCCTTTTCTATTTTTTGAAAGAGTTTTAGAAGCATTGGTGTTAATTCTTAAATGTTTGGTGGAATTCAACTGTGAAGCCATCTAATACTTGGATTTTTGCTGTTGTTTTTATTTATTGATTAAACTTCTTTATTACTGATCTATTCAGGCTTTCTGTTTCCTCTTGATTCAGTTCTGGTAGGTTTTATGTTTCTAGATATTATCCATTTCTCCTAGATTTTCCAATTTGTTGGCATGCAATTGTCTGTAGTAGTCCCTTATGATTAATATCTTGGTATTGATTATAATGACATCTATTTCTGATTTTATTTATTTGAGTTTTCTCTATTTTTCCTTAGCCTAGCTAAGGATTTTAAAATTTTGTTTATCTTTTCAAAAAACCATCTCAGCTTTGTTGACTTTTTCCTATTTTTTAAGCCAATACTTCATTTATTTGACTTTACTCTCTATTATTTCTTTTTGCTAACTATGGGCTTAGTTTATTCTTTTTCTAGTTTCTTGAGGTGTGTTATCTAAGATCTTCCTTTTTTAATGTAGGCATTTATTACTGTAAGATTGACACTTAAAACTGCTTTTGATGCATCCTATAAGGTTTGGTATATCAAGATACTTTCTAATTTCTCCTTTAATTTTTTGGGGGGCCCAGTGGTTGTTCAAGAGTATTAATTAATTGCAATGTATTTGTAATATTTTGTTTTCTTTTGGTCCATTTCTAATTGCATTCTCTTGTCATCAGAAAAGATATTTTAAATTATTTCAATCTTCTTAAATCTGTTAAAATTTCTTTTGTGACCTATCATGTGACCTATCCTGAATAATGTTTCATGTGTGCTTGACAATATGTATTCTGCTGTTGTCAAGTGGAATGCTCTCTATATGTCTGTAAGGTCCATTTGATTAATAGTGTTGTTCCAATTTCCTGTCCATTGTCAGTACAGTACTGAAGTCTTATTGTATTGCTATTTCTCCTTTCACATATGTCAATGTCTGCTGTATATATTTTAGTGTTCTGAAATTGGGTGCATACATATGTATAATTGTTATATCTTCCTACTGAAATGATCCTTTTATCATTATGAAATGATCTT